>JAURVB010004543.1:0-15908 GCA_033002965.1 Piper betle
CTTGCACATCATAGCATGCATGTAGGACTCCGTTAGAACCCAATCGTTCCCATTCATGCATTTCATATTTGCATCTCCATCTTGAGACGCCGAGAGTAGATCCCGGTCGGCTTAACCGAATCTAGTAGATTAACGAACGGTTCGGTCGCCGGTGACAATTTCGGGTCGGTTCACGGGTGAGCCGAAACGGGGTGCTACACATATCCTTAAGAAGGAGACTGAAAAATTAGGTGCAATTGCTCACAGGAAGGAGTTTTATGAGCCATTTCACAGTTTAATTTATGAGGCGGAAAACGAAGAAATCTTTGAATCACAATGATTGAACTAATGAAAGATAACTGCGTGGAGGGAAATGAGTGGTTGAAATCCATATATGCAATTCGTCATGCTTGGGTGCCTGTGTATAGTAAAGGTATATTTTTAGCTGGTATAAGAAGTTCACAACGAAGTGAATCTCAAAACTCATTTTACTCAACCAAATGACGATGAATCAGATTCTGAATATTATGATGCAGAAATTGAAATTCATGATGCAGAGCCACCACAAGAGATAGATGTTGCTCCCAAATAAGGAGGAGCACATAGGTCAGAAAGCCTACTAAGAAATTAAATTTAATTGTACAAGATGCTTTGTATACTGATGCACGAGAACCAAGTTCCTATGATGAAGCCATGAATGACAAAGCTCATTTTAAGTGGGAGTTGGCCATGAAGGATAAGATGTCATCATTAGAGAAGAATCATACATGGGAGTTGGTGAAGTTGCCACCAAAAAGGAAGGTTCTACAAAACAAGTGGATTTATCGGATCAAGTTTAAAACAGGTGGTGTACAAAGGTATAAAGCAAGACTTGTGGTAAAAAGTTTTGGTCAAAGAGAAGGAATTGATTTTTATGACATATTTGCACCTGTTGTAAATATGACTTCTATTAAAATTATTTTGAGTATTGTAACTATAAAGGGGTTGCATTTAGAATAGCTTGATATAAATACAGCTTTCCTTCATGGTAATCTGGGGGAGGAGATCTATATGGATTATCCAAAAGGATTTGAAGTCAAAGGTAAAAAAAATATGATGTGCAAATTGAAGATGAGTCTATATGGACTCAAACAAGCACCAAGACAGTGGTATTTAAAATTTGACAAGTTTATGTTAGATAATGGATTTGCTACGAGTAATTCAGACTATTATGTATATCTACAAAAGTTTAATGATGACAATTACATTATTTTAACTTTGTATGTAGATGACATGCTTATAGCAGGGACTTGTATGAAGAAAATCTTTAATCTCAATATGAGGTTAGCCAAGAGTTTTTCCATGAAAGACCTGGGTGAAGGAAAACAACTTCTTGGGATGCAAATTACCCAAAATAAGAAGAGCAAGAAGTTTTAGTTATTTCAAAAGGGTATGTGAAAAACGTTCTTGAGAGATTCAATATGAATAAATGTAAGTCGGTGACTACTACTTTGGGTAGTAAATTCCAATTGTCTAGAGAACAAGGTGCTAAAAGTGATGAGGATAAAGCTTACATGAAAACCGTGCCTTATGCTTCAGCTATTTGAAGTCTTATGTATGCTATGGTGAGTACAAGATTAGATATTGCACATGCAATGAGAGTGGTGAGCAGATTCATGAAGAACTCAGGAAAAAACATTGGAAGGCAGTGAAATGGATTTTCAGACCATGTTAAAAATAGAGACAATGGCAGTACATCAGGATACATCTTTACAGTTGGTGGAACCGCAGTGAGCTGGGTTTCCAAATTGCAAAAGATAATTGCTCTATCTTCAACTGAGGCTAAATATATAGCTGCTACTGAAATTAGCAAGGAGTATATTTGGATTAAAACTTTAATGAATGAGTTAGGTTTTAATAGGGTTGATTGCAGGTTGTACAACGATAGTCAAAGTGCAATCCATTTAGCCAAGAACTCAACATTTCATTCTAGGACCAAACATATTCGGTTAAGGTATTATTTTATCAGATCTTTGTTAGAATAAGGTAAATTTAAGTTGGAGAAGATAGATGACAAAAAGAATCTGGTGGACATGTTGACCAAACTGGTGGAGGGACAAAAGTTGAGTTTTTTGCTCAACTTTGGTGAACTTGTACTAACATGCAGGTGAAGGACTTATGCGACGAATAAGTGGAAGAAAAATCAGGACTAGTGTGTTCCAATCGGACTCTAAGTGTGAGATTGTTAATATTTGTAATTATGAATATTAATGATATGTAGCCTATTGTCACACTTGGAATATTAAAGAAATCTCGGGATACCAAACAAATGTAACTGTTTGTTGTTTCATAGAAGATAAAAGGCCTCAAAACATCTCTATAAATATAGATTTATTTGCCTCATTCGCCTCATTCTATAACATACATGATGTGAGAGAAAAAGAGAGAAATAGAAAAAGAATATAGAGATAAAAAGAGGGATTAATATTATCCACTGTTTATAATCTTATACAGAGTATTGAGAGAGAGAAATTTTCTTTTACATCTCTATATATTTGATAGCTGTAATTTTTGGTTGAAGTAATGAATTGTTCGTTGTTATCTCGTGGTTTTTGAATCTCAAGAAAATGAGGGTTTTCTACATTAAATCTATGTTCTTTTGGCTTTGTTCTAGCTTATTTCTTAGGAATTATTTTTCCCATATCTTATGTTCGCTGTCGTTGATCTCCAACTTTGGGGATTGTTCTTAACACCGTTGACATTTAAGGTTCCTACAACTTACAAGGGCCGGAAGTATCCATTCCACTAAAGAACAACATTTAAAAATTATGAGAAAAATGATAATTATTAGGAAAAAAGATGCAAATCGGATATTCTTAGAGAAAAAAATTAACCTGCAAGAGAACAGAAACTAATCATGCAAGAAGTAAGATGACATTTGTTGACGATAATTTCTCCCTTCAGATGGCCAAAAGAAAAGAAAATAAAAGACACTGTTAGAAGAATTACAGATATGTTTCACCAAAAAGATCATCCAATCTTTTTCATTTGTTTGAAGATTTTTTTTAAAAAGCAACTCCTCTGACAAATTCTTTTCGTGTCTCCACCCCTGGTTCTGGTTCTGGTAATTTTTATAGAAGAAGTAATTAACAAGTTAACTTTTTATTTAAATAGATTGGGAGATTAGTTTTCTTAGCTATTCTTTATACAGTTTATAATTTTAAATACTACATTTTTAGGGGCCTTAATTTTATATATGCTGATTATAGTCTCTGCTGCTTTTCAGACATTTCCAAATGAAGTTCTTCAATTGGATAGGTTCGTTCGCACTATTGATCTGACGCAAAATAAGCTAGGTATATCTATTTTGTTTTGAGCATGGTTAGGGTCATACCCTGTCGATATGGTTCATGTATATAAATTATTTTTCAAGATTCCTATGCTGCTGTGATAGAAGTGTTTATTATTTTTTTGGAGAAAATCAGCTCTATTAAATGTCTAATGTATCTATGCTGCCATTTATTATCTATATTGGTAGTTTTTTGTGTGTCATTCTTTGGAAATGTATCATGTTTTTTTTTCTAACGAAAGGAAAAATTAATTTTGCAGTTGAGCTTCCTGAGGGGATAACTAATTTGACTAATACTCAGCGTTTAGTAAGAGAAACTATCTTTTATCTGTTGAGAAAGAAATCATGGATCTTTCGTTTCTTCTTTGCTTGACTTGATTCCTATAGGTGCAAATTAAAATTTGTATGTTATTCATTTTTCAGATTTTGGCTGGTAATCTTATTCAGTACCTTCCAATGAATATCGGGAAACTTCAGAATCTCAATGTTCTTATCCTCGACACAAATCGACTTACATCCTTACCAGATGAATGTAATATTTACTTAAATAAAGTGGACTTGTATGCAATATTCCTTTTTATTTAAATAGTATGATCCTTTATTTTTATGTCTTTTGATTATGTTCAATTGTTCTACGACCATTTTTTTCCAGTGGGATTACTTATTCGGTTGGAGAAATTGTCACTAGCAGAAAATCTTTTGGTTTCCTTGCCTGAAACTATAGGAAGCTTGCGTAATGTAAGTGTATAACAATCTTTTAGAACTCCTATGTTAGTGATGAATACAGACATGCACATGAGCTGTACGACAATGTGGTAGATCTAGAGCATGTTTGATATTACTTTGAGATAATAAAGCATCATTATGTGTTTATGCATATCTATTATTTATTTGTAGTAAGCTAGGACTTGTGATGTACTATTTCCTCCATATTATACAGCTGGTGTTACTGAACTTTTCAAAGAACAACTTAAAGGTCATTCCCGAATCAGTTGGAAGCTGTTTTGCGTTGGAAGAATTACAAGCTAATGGTACTTTTTGTTTTCTTTACTTGCATGCTTTTGTGCTTCATCTGATGTATTTCTACATAAATAAATGGTAGTTCCTTGTGACTATTGTCTATCTTTAAGTTTTCCTTCTTGATTTAGCTTTTGAAAACATGTTGTTTGGCATTTTTCAGATAATTCTATCGAAGACCTGCCTCCATCAATTTGTAATCTTGTTAACTTAAAGTCACTTGGCTTAAACAATAACCATGTCCGTCAGGTACAACAGTGCTTATACTTCTTCTTATAAGCATATGCAGATAGATGTAATTTTGATGATTATATTTGCTTAGCCGCATCATTGTAATCTTGCTATAGCGAGCTCAGCTATCAAGTCTTAGTAGGGAACTTGAAAATTTTGAAAGCTCTGCTTAATGAAGGCCAACGACACTAGAATGCTGAACTTTCCATAATTGCACAGTTTTGAAATTGGTTGGGATGAACTGGTGTGTCAAAATTTATATTGAACCTTTTTGCATTTTTTTCAAGTTTCTGCCAGATTGCAATATTGTAAATTCTGTGAGTTTCAAGAGTTTAAATCTGTGGGTCTTTTCTGCAATTTGATATTTGGTCGAAGTTTTAGTTGCTTTCTTGAATATTGACTTTCATGTTTCATTCATTTTTATGGAATTGCAGCTATGAGTTTGGTGTTGTTGTAAGCTTGAGATAACCAGATTGACTGTTCATCTTATTGGACAGATACCTCATAACTTGCTGAAGAAGTGCACTTTATTGCAAAACATTGCTCTTCACAATAACCCCATTTCGATGGACCAGTTTCACCAAGTAAGTCCCCTGTATCAATATCGAAGCATCCTCGGACATTAGTATTTAGAAAACTTCAACTGCATTTGAGAATGAAATGAAGTAGTTGCCATGTGATGACTTCGCTTTATGTGGAGGATAAAAGTAGGTATGTTTTTCTATTATTAGCTAAACCAACTAATATTATGTACACGCTTTTATTATTCTGTGTAGATGGAAGGATTTGAAGCATTTGAAGAAAGGAGAAAGAAGAAATTTGATCTGATATCACCTACCACATTCTCTGATACTTGAGATTTCAAAATTCTCAGTCTAAGAACATTCTCTGATATCTAATGAAAGACAGAAATGAGATGTTAAAAAAATTTATTAAAAAATTCATTAAACATATAAACGTAACGAAGCAAATTCAAAACATACAAACGTGACAGAAGCAAATTTCGAAAACATACAAACGTAATCGAAGCAAATTTCGAAAACATACAAACGTAACAAACGTAACCGAAGCAAATTTCGAAAACATACATACCATACATAATAAACATATTGCATGTCATACATAATCAAATGAACGTATACATATAAACCCGAATCTAGTCGAACGTATACATGTACCAAAATCTAGTCAAACGCATGCATGTCTCATTCTCATACATGAAAGCATACATATAGGATCATACACACATGCATGGTAAAAATCACTCAAAGAATGCACACACAACACATTCCAAAGAATGCATACATAACTACTCATATACATAAAACACACATCACATAGAGAAGTTCTCACAAGCTCTCACATACTCATATACACATATCATACTCATATACAGAAAACACATATAAATGTACAGTACTTATATACAAAAAACATACTTATATACAAAAAACATACATCAGACAGAAGTTTTCACATACTCATAAAGAAAAGCACACGTACTCATAAAAAAATGCATATCACACACATAAGTTCTCTCTTTTATGTTGAGGAAGATATATTTATATAGACATGAAAACAAATATAAAAGGTCATAAGTCATAAATACATACTCGAAATATGAGAAGTCGTAAATCATAATTACCTACTCGAAATATAAGAAATTATAACTCATACATACACACTCGAAATATAAAAAATCAATCAATAAAACATTACGGAAATAGATCTATAAATAAATATTATTATATTAGGAACACTTCGTTTGATTGGGCTGTAGTTATTAGTAAGTCACGGTATCTTCATTCGAAGTAAAAGAATAAAGAAAAGAAAACCACACTAAATTTTCTGTGACGAGCTAAAATTCTGCGTAACTACTAACGAACTGTAGTCCACCGTGGGAATTAATGAACAACTTGAGAGTTGGACTTCTAGGATCGGGTTGATAGCTGTTAGAGAGTGGTTTTTTTAAATTCTGCGATGGCCAAGTAGAGCCAAGTAGAGCCAAGTGAACGGTCATCGCGTGTGTGGAGGGAGACTCGAATGTATCGAATCGACTGAAAAAGGATGAATAAAAGACGGAGATTGCGCACCACCCATAAGTTGAAAACGATCGACCTGTCTAGAGCCGACCATCTAATCAACCTTAAATAATGCAATTAGGAAATGATACAACATGGTACAACTCCTTATTTAACTGCCAACTGATCTCCAATCTCCCCGAGCTTCATCCCAGAATGCTCAGAGACCTTATTCATCACATATGATTCATCCCAGAATGCTCAGAGACCTTATTCATCACATATAATATTCATATATATGCTTTCGTACATGGTTAATTAGCTCAACCATTTCATGGGCAGAAGACAACTCTGTAATTGGTGCCGCCGGGGCAAGTGAAGGTGCTGGTAGGATCATCCTTGGGGTAGCTATAGGCATCCGGGCACCTAGTTTTGAAGAACCTCGAGTATTCCGTTGGCTCACAGCTGCCGGAGTTGCAACAATACTGGTCGGTCTTAAACACGGTGCATGGGTTGTTGCACCCGCCGGGCGCTCGGAGCACGTTCGGGCACTGGCCATTGATGTCGGCAGTGCATGCCCTTGGCCCCCTGCAACCATTAGAAACGGGGCTGAAGTCCATGGGGACGTTGAAGCCGTCGACGAGGGAGATGTCGTAGAAGTCGAGGTTGGAAAACTGGTTGAGGGCGTACTCGGCGAGGGTGTTGGGCGGGGCGCCATAGGCAGTGCATTGGAGGAGGCCGCCGCAGTCGCCTGTCTGGCAACGTCCACGGCCGCTGCCGTCGAAGTTGCAGTTGGTTCGGGCCCAGATTCGGGCTCCGGTGGTGCCTGCTGGGACGTCGAGGCTCCAGGTGGCGCCGCGGTCGAGGCGGCGGCCGCCTCCGGGGACTGCCGCCGCCCAGACGGTGTAGGGGCAGTTGTTCCTTATAAGGAAGTTCGCTGCATAGGCGGAGGTGGAGATTAGTGATAGCAAGGGGAAGAGGTAGAGGAGAGGAAGGGCCATGTTTACTATATTGTATAGGATAGTGATATAAATCGATAAGTAAGTTGGCTGCAATTTATAGGGCAACGCAGTTGGAAAAGTATGTCTTTTTTTATCAGAAGATTTGATGATGCGTACGAAGACTGACAATGGAAAATCATTACGTGTACTTTTCAACGTGGGACTTGGCTCTAACTAGCAGTACGTGTCGTGCGAGCAAGACATGTGGAAAATCGAATGAGCATTTTTTTCCAAAACAAAATTGAATTGGGATGGTGAGTGATTCAGTGTTTCTTGTTCCAAAGTTTTGGTTTTGCAAGCAAGTCTAGAGTTCTGGAAGGGACAGCCAAAAAAATCCAATGACACGTAGGATAAGAATTAAACTACAGGAAGATGAGAGACTAAACGTCATTCTTCTGACTTTTACCCAACTGAATTCCTTTACGTGAAATGAACAATAAGGTGAGGTTATTGACTACAGGGATGGAGTTAGGCAGCTAATAATTTCTTTGTAGCTTCCTTCCTGCAGAGACTCCACTTCAGATGATCCATAGGTTCAACTTTTAGTAGCCAAGTTCCACTCTTCTGCTGGGTTGTTTTTTTCTTTCGGCGACTCCAACTGCATGAAATGAACGATAAGGTGAGGTTACTGACTACAGGGATGGAGTTAGGCAGCTAATAATCTCTTTGTTGCTTTCTTCCTGCAGAGACTCCACTTCAGATGATCCATAGGTACAGCTTTTAGTAGCCAAGTTCGACTCTTCTTCTGGGTTGTTTTTATTCTTTCGGCGATTCCAACTGCTGCAAAGGACTTGTCCAAATTACAAAGGTCCTGGCCAATTGTCTATTTGGGTAGCGTTCTTGATTAATTTTCCCCATTTGAAAAATTATATGTGTAGAATCTACACAGATCACAAACATATACATACATACATACATATATATATATGTATATATATACACAATCGGTTATGCCATCTAATTAATACAAAGACTTAGCAGGTTATTATTGATCTCCTTATTGATTCTTAATAATATTCTCCCCCTCGCTTTAACTTTTGGAGATGAGTACATCTATATATATAATATCAATTTTTTCTCTTCGCTCAACACAGTCTCCCAGCAAACCAAAACTTAAAAAGTACACAACAAAGTAAATAGGGTATAACTTTATCCTCTGCAGTACACAACAAAGTAAATAGGGTATAACTTTATCTATTGATTGATAGCTTGGATCAGTAGGCATGGCCGCCAAGGTGATGAGGACGGCCGTGGGGAGGGCAGGACTCAACTCTCCCAGTGATGTAATTGTAACACTGATGAACCAGCGGGTAGTGCATGTGGGGAGGCTGAACTGTCCACCATGGACATCCCCAAGCATGGCATTGGCCGCCCTCATGCCCGACGCTGGGCTTGCAGCCGCATGAACCAGCCAGGTACTGTCCATGGGCGCCGCATGGCGGCCTCGTCCATGGCCATGGGTAAGGTATTGGATGCTGGCACACGCAATGGCCTGCGAGAGGATCGTGTTGTTGGGACCCCTCCGGCCGGCCGCAGGCCTCTCCTTTGCACTCCGGCCGGCTGGGATCCGCCGTGGTTGCCTGGGAGTGCAACAGGATGAGGGGAAGGGTGATCATGACTAGGAGGAAGCAAATGCAATTGGAGGTGGAAGCCATTGTTGGAATGGAGCTTTGATTTGTGGAGAGAAATGCAGGTGTATAGATTGGTACTTATTGATCGAGGTAGGGAGACGATCATGACTTGGTATCCACCCAGCTAGTGTACTTAGTATAAGACGTACTTAAATGAAAGCTTTTATAACATTGGTGCTTGGTGAGTATGCATGGTGGTTGGCATTGGATTTGAACACTAAAACATGCAGTAAAGATCTCATGAATTTGGTTTGTTTCTTGAAGATCTCCAAGTTGGTGATGATCTAAAAAATATATATAGAGAAGCTTAATTAGTCGAAGATTGCTGTGTACATATATATTCGTCAAATTAGTAAACTGAGGCTAGCCGTTCGTTTCTGAGAATTTTAATGGTGGGGTGCATGTCAGCTCAAGGTTTTGTTTGATGTTCAGTACAATTTATCACTTATAGCAAGTGTTTGTGGCTAGCTAGTAATGACAACCTGCCGTCTTATTTGTACAAAATAGAGTTTGAAGAGAGAGAGACGCAAAGTGTAAGATATTTGTCATTAATTGATCGATTACAGTGATCGGTGACAGCAATACAGAGCGTAATATAAAATTCTCAAGTCTTTTTGCTCAAATGCTGGTGGAGAGGCCATTTAAAAAAAATAGAGGAAGCAGAAAAAGCCAAAAACGATCGCGATGGGACTCGAACCCACAATCTCCCGCTCCGGAGGCGAGCGCCTTATCCATTAGGCCACGCGATCTTATACTCTGCGTCCGTCAAAGAAAATATTAAAATCGGTTACAATTGATGACTTAAGCGGACCTTCCTGGCCCGTTTTATACAAAAGATTGCATACCAAAGATGATGAAGGTTAGACATAGAGGTCTCCGAATAAATGTAAGTAAACGTTAATCATCCACTAATTTGATTCCCAAAGCATTTCATTTTATGCATTTTATTTATGTTTTAAAGAGCCTAATATGCTTATTAGTTTTGAGCTTTGAACACCGATAACCTACATTATTTAGAATTTGCATTGATCACAATTTTCTCAAATCACTTTGCCCAAATCAAATCCCACTTATTTATAATTTCTTTCATTTCTAAGTTTCACAATATTCGATCGGTTATTAGGTGATGTTTAGAATGCCAAGAGATGGATGGCAAGATTTACTAAACAAAATTTACTCCAACAAGACATGGTATTAATTAGTGAAACAGAATATTCTTATCACGTGAAGAAAACTCTTATTACTATTTTTAAAAATAAAAATTAGAACGACGTTATTGACAAATTTGTCACCTTATGTCTCCTTTTGTGTTTTTTTTTTACTTAATGACAGTGATTAGACATACGTGCTACCTAAACTTTATATCTATATCGTATAAATGCAGTGCAGGGAGTCTTTTTTATGATATTAAAGGACTCTTTTTAATACGTATTAATTAAAAAATACCTCATTATTATTCCTAATAAAGCTCTCCTTGTTATTTTAAATAAAAATTCTTTTTAATAATAACTGTTCTTCATTCATGAATTCAGCAGTCTTATAAAAATGACTTAGTTTATTTTTTATTTCGAATAAATCTTTAAAAATAATTCTACATAAATTAGAAATTTGTATTAGATTGATAATCACTAAATAAGTCTAACGCATATCATGTATGCTTGGTGGTCCCATAAATTAATATTCACTTTAGATTCCATTTTTTAATAAATATTGGTAGGGAAGTCTTTATGTTTAGTTCCATTCAAATTAGAAATCTCTATTATATTAATTGTTTAATACTCTCTAATTAAGTTTATTACTTACGTAAGTTTAAGTTAAGTTATCTATTAATTCTAATATAAACAATAAATTTGAAATATAACACCGTTATTGGGCATCGTTCACTAATAGTCTTTGATTTGCGACCTCTGACCCATGCAATGAAAGACTAATGTTTTTATTTAGTATCGATGAAACAATATATACGGGCCAAAGACCCATAAGTATATTTAAAACTTATTAATAATATATATAATTATTATTATATTATTTTAAACAAAAATAATAAATATTCACATAATTTTAACACAAAAAATAGTTGTATATACATATCAAAAGTATTTTTAATTTAAAAAAGTTAAAAAAAATTAACTAACTAAATATAAAATTTTAAAGATTTTAAATTTGAATAAAATTATACTATTTTTTGAATTATAAATGACAATATGTAAATAAATAAATATATAAAATCTATAAAATTAAAATTGAGTATTTATTATTAATAATAAACTTTAATTTGATAGTATAACTATAAATATAATAAAAATTATTAATAGTTTTAGCATTCCTAATTTATGTAGAATTATAATTTAATACTTTTTAATGATAAATAACAACAATAATAATAATAATTTTAATTTAAATAAGTCTTAAAGGGTCTACAAAATTATCGAGGATCGAATCAACACGTGCAAAAAAAGGCTGAAACTAAATTAAAATGCAAAATACTCAAAATATTTAATGTATGGGTGTGTATATATATATATATATATATATATATATATTATATATATATTTCAACAAACAATTCGGTGGACGAGGAATTAGTTCTTTCAAGATTTTTACAAGCGTTTGCTGATGGGTATGTACAATAATGATCAAGATCATACTACAATAACATCAAATTAGTATTGGGATCGAACCAAATAAGATTAAGATTATTATTGTTAGCGATAAAAAAAGAAAAACACGAAATTAATTAAATATGGATGGTCTCTTCAACTAGCGGTCAGCAGAGCAAGGAGTTGAGCTTTTTGAAACGGATGGCTTGACAAAATCCGCTGCTCTTTGGCTACAACTTCAACAAGTTCCTTGGTAACCAAACACTTACCTTCTTCATACATCCTCTCCTGCAACTTTGAAAGAGCCCAACAAGGCACGCAGACCTTCTACCTCACCCAGGTTCTTACATTCCTGCAAAAGAAGTGTATGGTCTGTTAATGCTACTACTTCCATATTGTTGATTAAAACTTGAACAAACGACCAAGCATTTGCAAATTGCAACTATAATAATGTGAGGGAAATTAATACCCTGATGGGAGACCATGACTGGGCTTTCATCAACTTCACGTACTTGAATGCGGCCAGGTACATGTCCGCAGTGTTCATCTTGCTCCCGCCAGGAAAGAGCCTTCCCAGTTACCGAAATTTTTTGGCATAGGAAATATCCTCTGCACAAACACACTTTCCTCCTTTTTGTCTCCTTCTCAAGTTCTCATCTCTTGCCTGCAACAATCCCATCCCATTCAAACCCACCACGCTCTGATATCAAATTGACAAAAAAATTGAACAACTGAAAGGGTTTTTTTAATCCTTTTAATGTCTCACCAAAGATAACTATTATCTCTTTTATAGTTATACAGGATAGGTTATCCAAGTAACTAATAAAGGTAATATAAACGCTAGGATGATTATTTTTATGAAAATATTAGTTGTATCTAAACTTAATATTGGTACCTTATCTTTAGCAAGTACGAAAAGACTCGTTAACAACTAACACAAATAAAAACAAATAATATGGATATAACAATTCCTGCTAAGATTATACTACTAATATCAGTCATTCATAAGTAGTAAAATTGGTCTTTAGGTTAATCCACTTTCCTTTTTGGCATGTTCCAATGGATTTTACGGTTGAACGACTTCTTGCCTTAACGCCGCAATATCCAAGACTCAGCATGTCTTTTATTTGAAAATCCCAGATTAAACTAAAGTCTAATTTTTACTTACTTAGGATGAATGAGGAAGTAAAGAAAGTAAAGATAAGAGCTCAGTATACATAAAACACTCTTCTTTTAATAAATACAAACGAGCAATACAGACTAACTTGTAAACATATCTGCACGACCTTAACAAAGCACACCCTTAGAACTTCTTACAAACTTTTCTTACTCGAACTTTAAACTTTCATTTTTTTTCTTACAAACACACCAAACTAATACACACTAAGTAACTTGCTTCTTTCGCTTACATGCTAGGAAGTATTTATAGTACTGGACTTTACAAGACTTTTAATAAAGCATCTTTATAAGTTGGAGACATCCGAATCAACTATATTCGGATTTCAAAGCAGTAAAACATTCCTTTTTGAATCCGCTTGGCAAAGTCCGGCATGTGGCGACATAAGGATTAACTGAAATATTCTTTAGTCATCATCAAGCCGAATCCCATCTTCGTCACTATCATAAAGTTCATCTTCATCTTCAAGTTATGAGGGCTGTCATCTTCACCTTCAGTAATCTTCATGATTGTTGCCTTCTTCACCAGGAGTCTCAACATAAAGAACTAGACCATAACCATGATTATAATATTGAGTACACCCATGTTGGATGATCCTCTTTCTACAACATCAGAATGCTTGATCTCCAAAGCTTTCTCCAGAAAAGGAGGTCTGATCTTCCAAGTGATCTGACACTCCGCACATCAGATTGGAGTGGTACCACAAAGGCTGAAATTTTCTCCGACTTTGTAAGCCTGCGAAACAAATAAAAGTCAATATCGTTCATAAACTTCACATCTACTGGAGGAGTGTTGTAGAGAGAGGCATCTTGAAGAGGAACCAAAAAAATCTCATGCTTAGTAGGTTCTTTCCGTTAGTCCATAACATTTTGGTGGGATGGAATAAAATTGAGCTCTGTACTCGATTCAGATCACTGCAATATTTCCAATGATCAATCTGGATTTTTTCTCCAAATATGAAAGTTTATTGTGGTTATGACAGATTATATAATCTATCATATCATGACTCATTAATTCTAACAAATTGTCTTTGGGTAATGTGCAACATCCCATATCAATCTGGAGCCGCTAAGAATCCTGCATGGAGAATCCATGTATTGTAAAAACTCTAAGTAACATTGAGGTCGTTATACCAATGATTAATATGGCAAGACAATATGAAATTTTGAAGTTCAATTATTTTTTTCATAGAAGGATTTTTAGCCTTTTCAACAACAATCACTTCTCAGTCCAGGCATGCGCTCAAACAACGTGTCTTAGAGTCGAACGTCCAGTGAACTGGCAGGCATTTTCAGTCTCACTCTTAAAGCATCAAAGTCTTTGTTTAGAAGTTGGAAATCCCTTCTTTCTAAATCTTTCAAGAGTGAAATCGACCTCATCTCAACCGGTTCCTGCAACCTTCTTATAGCCACATTTTGCTGAAGGCATTGCTCTTGCAGATCCGCAATTTCCTCCTCTCTTTCCTTCAAATTTACCAAGGCTTTGCGGTTGGCCTCTTTGATTTGCATTAATTCTTCATCTTGAATCTGCTTGTTCTCAGCACTCAATTAGCATATCTTAAAGATGATTCAGAAGGTTGTCTTCCATAGCATAATTCAGTCTGATATGTTGTCTTGCATATCTCGGATGCTTCTTCTAGTGAATAGAAACCCTTGTAAACCGGCCATTCATGCTGCTCCGCTGCTCTCCTAACAGAATCCAGTGTACGAATATCCCAGTCTGAAATCCTTGAGTACTCACATAATGACTCAAATGCTTGGACAGAGGTTTTTCGGACTGAAGATAGTAATGACTCAAGGCTAACAAGGAATCAGTGTTTACTTTCAGCCGGTGTTAGAGTCTCAGAGATTGTCCAACAAGACATGTTGATTCTCATCCAAACAACATCGAGCTGGAACATCAAAAGCATCAGGACTCGAAAGAAAACAAGGTTTGGGGTTCAAATTTGAAGATTCTAACTGGAGGTCTCATGTAAACCGGGCCAAAGTAAGAACACGGCTCCCGAGACTCTCTCGACACTCAGCTCTAGTAGTTAACTCGAGGTTTAGGTAAAAACTGTATCAGGGAGATATTTTCCAACATTACCATGTGCAGAGCTATTTACAGAATTATTATTTGAAGAGGAAGCCATAGCACACCCTGAAAGAGAACCGATTAAATAATAGATCTAAACCATTCAGTTTGATTTTTAAGAAATCATAACCCTTGATTTTTAAGGGAATTTTAACCCTGAATTTTAGAGTTTCTCAAACTCATAGCATAATAACACTCGAGCATCATTTTTTCTGAGAATTGTCGAGATAAAATATCAGCTAAAAACATTTTTTCCTTTTACATGCTCAAATGTAATATCATAACCCATTTCTTGTATCACATTTTGAAAATTCAACCATCTTGTTTGGCTATGACGTTTACTATTCTCATTTTTTATATATTTTACTATGTTTTCACAATCAATCTCTGTAAAGCTAAACTTTTATTTAGATAGAGTCTAAAATGGTGTATAGCATTTATTACTCCTTTGTATTTCTAAACCTAAGCTTTTCCACCATTATTTTTGGGGAAATTACCCGGTTGAGTAACTACAAATTTTTTCTTCTTCTTTATTAGAATATTGATTAGGTTTTGTAAATAAAATAGCTCCCAACCTTCTTTAACTAGAGAGTCAACCACTATCACCTTATATTCTGATTCTAATGGTAATCCAAGAGGCTCTATTTTTGCTATTTCTCTTTTTATTTCTTGGACCAATTTAATATTTCTCTTGATTAAAATGTTTTTGTCCATTTTCTCCAATTTCCCATATAAAGGTCCCACTAATTTTAATAAATTTGGTAAAAAATTTCTGGCATAATTTAATAGTCCCAGAAAGATCTGTAATTGTTTCATATTTTCCATTTTATCGGGGTACTTTATGTCTGTA
>JAURVB010004544.1:0-30584 GCA_033002965.1 Piper betle
AATGCATCAGGTCCAGCGATCAAGAGGTCATGCCCCCCAACGAAGCCAGCAGCAACCGATTTCCCCCTGCACAACCACACACACCAAGCTTGGCCTCAGCCACCGGTACGGAGGCGAGCACAGCGGGGGCGGCAGCAGGCATCGCGGCCAGCATGAGCTCCTCGACGGGACGTGGGGACGAAGTGCTAAAGCATAATGCCGGCGCCCTCGATGAGGCTGAGGAGGATTCCGCCGTCGATGGCGGACTAGATAGTGGGGCGGAGAAAAAAAAGGCTTGATCAAAACAGAGAGTTGTAAAATAGAGTCTCCACTATTTGTACTCTAATAGAGCAAACTTATCCTCTCTCTCTCTCTCTCTCTCTATATATATATATATATAAAGAAGCTGTAATGCGCTGTCACTTTTTGGCAGCACATTGTAGCGTATCAAATGTAGGTTGCTGGATTTCAATCCAACGGCCCACATGCCCCCAAACACCCCCCTCCCCAACCTGCCTGCTCACCCTGCCCTCCCTCCATCCCACTCACTCGCCCTCCCACCCACCCGCCGAGCGCATCCGGCCGCCCGCCGACGGCTATAAAACAATGCTACACCCCGTCACCAGTACGGAGGTGAGCACAGCGGGGGCGGCGGTAGGCATCGCGGCCAGCATGAGCTCCTCGTAGAGGACGGGGGGACGAAGCGCTGGAGCATAATGCCAGCACCCTCGATGAGGCTGAGTAGGACTACTGTCGTCGATGGCTGACTAGACAGTGGGGTGGAGAAAAAGGCTCGATCGAAACAGAGAGTTGTAAAACAAAGTCTTCACTATTTGTACTCTAATAGAGCAAACTTATCCTCTCTCTCTCTCTCTCTATATATATATAAAGAAGCTGCAATGCGCTGCCACTTTTTGGCAGCACATTGTAGCATATCAAATGTGGGCCGCTGGATTTCAATCCAACAGCCCACATGCCCCCAAACACCCCCCCCTCCCCAACTCGCCTGCTCACCCTGCCCTCCCTCTATCCTGCTCACTCGCCCTCCCGCCCACCCTCCAAGCATGCCCGACCGCCCGTTGACGGCTATAAAACAATGCTACAACCCCACCACTGGATAGCGCAGCCGCCTCCCCTGGACCCACCCGGCCTGCTTGCCCCAACGGGCCCCACCCCCTCGCTCCCCCCTGGATGCCCTAACATGCCGAACTCGCCTCGTTGAGGGTGGGCTATATTTTAATGATATTGGAATTTTGTTGATTTATTTTTTTTAATGGGCTTCAGTGATAGCATTTATAACCATCTGATTAAATTAAACAGTGAATTTACTAAACAATGAAAATAAAAATTTTTGAGGACATAATGGTTGCCTTGATTTCTTGTACTTATGTTTCTATCGGTGTTAAAAGATATATTTTTAGGTAAAAAATATTTGTGAGTGGAGTCGAGGAGGCCAAAATTGTATCTGTAAGCAAAGAATAAATCCACTTTAATACGAGCATCAGGTAAGAGTTAAGCCTTTGAAAGAACTTTGACTTAATTTAAGAATGTCTATTACAACTATTTTAGTCGAAAATATTCTTAGTTTTTATAAATTTTGTATTTTTAAGAATGAACAATCTTCAAGATAAAGGATATGACAAAGAAGAATTAGGCCAACATATTACAACATTCTATCCTATTGTATAAGATGAGTTCAAACCGAATGTTGGAATGCAATTTGATTGTTTGGACGATGCACTCAACTTATACAGTAGTTAATAGTAGATGCACATGCAGTTGCCAACTTTTGGAAAGTGAAGGTATTCCATTTAGGCATTTGCTGTATGTACTGAGATTGAATGGGGGTGATATTTTCCCTCAACTCTATATCATGAAGAGATGGACAATTGAAATAGCAAAGGAAATTATTTTTGATGGTGATGGAGTGGAACTTCGTGGTGATTGCAACAAAATTTTATTCTCTAATTAGGGAGAATTGTACTGTATATTTAATTGATGGGCCGAAAAGACATATTCATCATCTGAGAAATTTAACCGCGCCAAAAAAACATTTGGAGATAGAGAAATTGGTAGAAGATGTGGTAGATGATCCACATCATTGAATACAATTACATCATGGAATACAAGTACATCCACAAGCACAATCAAAGACAAAAGGAAGTGGTAAAAGATGGAAGAGTGGTAAAGAACTTGCAATGGACCATTTGGTAAAAGATAGGCTATGCCATGGTTGCAATAAATAGGGAGTTGGGCATGATAAGCGCACTTGCCCTGCAATTGTAGCACATCGGTAATGTTGCCTAACACAATCCATGTTTTGATCTTGGTTATATATAATTTATGTGATTATTTTCCATATTTTATTTTCAAAGATGTAGGCAAAAAAATATTCCATCTAAAAGTGGAGTCGTAGAGTCTATTTAGGGGTGTCGGTGCAATGATGATGATTCTCAAAGCAGTGATGTAGAACAACTATGATAGCTCTGAATCTAGAAGGACTGTATAATCTTAGTGATTTGTAACTTGTTTACGTGAATTGTTATTGGCTTTAATCGAACTGGACAAATTTGTAGAAGAAAGTTAAATGAGGTGGCTCTCATGTGTTTTGCTTCTGATGTGTTTCCGAATTCATCAATATAATTTAAATGTTATCAGAATATATAAGAGTAAGCCATTTTTTTTAATATATAGTTGATCGTAAAATTAATTTTACAACCATGTACCAAGTTAGGACCCATTAATTTGGAATATTGACTCGTGTCAGGACTGAGTCAAGTTTTTATTGACTCGAGTCAAGACCGAGTCAATTTTTTATTGACTTGACTCGAGTTGAGACCGAGTTAAGTTTTTATTGACTCAACTCGAGCTCGCTGTGGCTGCGAATGGTGGCGGTGGTGGTGGTGGCATAGGCATAGGATGGTGGCTGGGGTGAGCCCGACAGCGGTGGCGAGGGTGGTGGTGGTAGGGGGCAGTGGCTAGGAGGAACAGGGGGGCTCTGGCAGAGGGTGTTGACAGGGGACCGCGGCCCAGGGGGTGGTTGTGGTAGTCACAGGGGGTGGCGGGGGCCGCGCGGAGGGGGGTGGTCATCGTCGTCACAAGGGGTGGTGGGCGGGAGGGTTGTGGCTGTGAGGATTGTAGCAGTGGGGGGGGGGGTGGGTTGTGGCAGGGAGGCGGGGGTGGTCGGGCAGGTGGGCAGGCTAGTGGATCGGTCGGTCACGGGTGGGTTGGCGGGTGGGGAGGGGGGGTGGGCCATTGGATTACAAAGAAGGCACAGATTGAATCTCAAAAAATAAAAAATAAATAAAAAACAAAACAAAAATTCAAAATCTACAACCTTTCTGAGTGTTACCAATGTCGACAGCGTGCGACCGAGATACCAATCACACACAACCCAATTCACCCACAATCAATTGATTCTAGCTAATGCCTGGCTGGATCTAACCGCATGGGGAAGGGTACAACTGTCGACAGCAAATTGGTCGCCAATCTTAAAAAGACAAAAGTTTTAGGCTCCTTGCCGTATCCGGCCAAGGGCCAATCAGATACGATTGCACCTGGCTCGATCTTATTGCTGGCAGTTGAATCTAACGACATTTTTTTAATATTTTTTTTATAAAGATCGATCGTCAATTTTCAGTCGGGTCGGATCCGACTAAATTTGGCCACCCCTCGGCCGGATCTAGCGAGGGGCGACCAGATCTAGCCACATCTAGCAAGATCTGGCGGTAAATGTGAACCGTATGTTCCTCCTACCCATGTTTCTCTTCACATGCAAACTCAGCTACAACTAAATATGTTTAGTGTACTTGAGTTTGCTTCTTGTCATGTTCCAAGACTTTGAGGCTTACATACCCTGATAGACGATTGTTAGCCTTTGCCCCCAAAGTGTTGTTGCGCATGATCACAATAATAAAAATAAATTATTAAACATGTGTGTGCAAACAACATATATAACCCAATCTAAAACATACATTATTCATAATCAAGTTTAGGGCTCATTCCCACAAAATACAATCATCCAATCAAATCTAGATATATAGAAAAAAGGGCCCTTGCCACCACAACTAGATTGGCCAATGCCATATGTCTTTACCTACATAAATATAGGAAAAAATGTCTGTTTGATTATTGGCCCGAGATAACTACCGGTATTATCATGATTGGCAAGTGGGTATTTCATTACCCAAGGGAAAGCATAGAAACTTCAGAAAGCCTCATAGGGTTGCAAGCATAAATAACTTAATTAAAAAGGGTCAGGCAGATGCATGACAAAAATCATATTCATACAAGAAGCTTACGTCCTCACGTCTTCCGTGTAACACTTGCCATAATACTCATATAGAAAAGGAACAGTTAGAGTAGTGCCACAAATTCTTTAATATGCTACATTACCCTCATACATTGCATAACATTAGGATTTGAAGGAGTACTAGTGCAATTCATACTACCTTTACAGATCTCTCATGTTCATAATACCGTAAACCCTCATATACTTTTAAAGTAGGCTTGGTAGAGACATGTAAAATAATTTTTGGAGCTTATCTTTTGAAAACCATCAAGGGGTCTCAGCTTTTAAGTTTTATTACACTTTTAGAAAACACGACTAAATGGCCTGACATCAGAAATATCCAAAAAATATCATTAACACCAATCTTAGGTCTAAAACACGGTTAAACTTGACACAAAAGGAGCCAGGCAAAGATGAAGCAATAGAGAGTCCTACGGACTTGGATGCATGAAGCTCTGTGTCCTAGATCGAAGAACTCCCCCGGGTATCCTAACATAAGATGAAAACCCAATTAGACTCGAATTATATCAGCACACACATCAAGGAAAAGCCTAAACACATGTACAAAATAGAAGACACTTAATTAACTTTATTACTTGCTTAAGTTCAAGTTAAACCTCATTAAGCCATAATGCAGAAGAGGCTAATGTAGGACTTTTGAGCAAGAGAGAGTTCTGCCTCCGCCACCGTTGTAGTTTGAGACATTGCCAGTCAGACAGTTCATAGTGATGGGGGTAGCCAAGAGAGCAGTTTCCTGTCCCAATTCAGTCTGGCCCAGTAGGGCAGTTCATCATACTTCCAGGTGTTGGTCACTACGTTAACTAGCCCCCAGGGATGCAAGGTGGCCCAGTGATCCAGCCACAAGGATTCACGACTATGAGGACTCCTGCTCCAAGATAGGGGAGTGAGCAAGGCGATGAAGTAAGGCCCAAACACTTTGAGCATGGTGAGAGCTAAGGATGCCCTAAGCACATCTCCCATCCTGCACCAAAATGGGACTAGACTCCTTTCTCAAAAATTGAGGCAGTGTCTTCACAAGAGGCACATATCCAGAGCCTACACTTGTGTGGTTTGATGATACTGAGGTGGTGCTTGAGTACATGGGATGCCCTCCAGGGTTGTGAGTTAGAGTCGCAGGTGGAGTGACCAGAGGATAGGGATGGATCTAGTGGAGGTATGTTCTCGCTTCTTATTTGGGGAGCCAAAGTGCTGAGGAGGTAGCTTGAGAGGAATTCTACGACATCTTCTATAACCAGTACTTCTCTATAATTATGATTGATGAAAAGAAGTTAGAGTTTTTGGATTTGGAGTAGAGGGACGTGACAGTGGTAGAGTATCATGCTAGATTCAAGGTCCTCCAGACATTTGCTCTAGGCACTTTCCAGACCGAGAGATAGAGGGTAGCAAAGCTTGTGAGACGAGAGACAGAAGGCAGGGAGTTCGTGAGAGGATTTCTCTTGAGCTTGCAGTCTACCATGTCTATGTTCCACTGTACAACACTATAGGATGCATTAGTGAGAGCCCAGGATGGTGTGGCCGCTCAGGGGTAGTCTACTCAGCCACAGTCTAGGCAGAGGCTACAATCAATAGGGAGCATCATAGAGGTGCCAGACTGATGGCATCATGACTGTTCATGCGGTGCAGGCTCAGCTGGCATAGTAGGCATCCAAACAATAGTAGACTGAGCAGTAGTAGAGTCGTCAGCAGCAGGGTGGCCTAGACCATCCATTGTGCCCCTCTTGTTAGAGAAGACACCTGGGTGAGTTCATGAGAGGCATCGGTGCATGCTTTGCTTGTAGTGTGCTGGGCCACAGGGTAGCTAAGTGTCCCTACCGTGCTCCCCAAAAGCAGCCATATCAACAACAGCCATACTAGTTGCACCAGTATCAAGCTAGATCCCAGCAGCAATATCAGCAGAGGCCTCGACAATAGCAATAGTATCAGTCGAGGCAGCAATAGCAATTTCAGCAGTATCCCCTGCAGTAGACTGACGGGATACTGTCAGCACCAACGCAATGCACAGTCTACCCCCTGCGAAAGTAGTGCCAGGGATGGTTAGCAGCATCGTGGCCAGCAAGGCCAAAAGAGACAGGAGGTGTTGTTGCAGCGGTTGGTCAAATGGCAAATGCAGCTTCAGAAGCACAGGTTCAGGGTGATAGAGCTAAGCAATAGGGCAGAGTGTATGCCACAAACGTTGATGAGGCTGTTCAAGACACGGTAGTGATCATAAGTACACTACTTCTGGACTTAGTTCTTGTTGTTTTATGTGAATCAATTTCCAAAGCACCTTATCACATGGCCACTTTTGAGCTCAGGTAGCTCAAGGAGCAGCTGCAAGATTTGTTGGATTAGGTTAACAGGCCGAGTATCTCAACCTGCGGTGTTCTCATCCTCTTCGTCAGGAAGGACGGAAATTTATAGTTGTGCATTGACTATAGAATGTTCAACTAGGTTATTGTGAAGAACAAATACCCCTTGACCAGGATTGATGATTGGTTTGACCAGCTAGATGAAACATCCATGTTTTTTAAGATTGATCTTTGATCAAGTTACCAACAACCCAACATTGGAGAGGAGGATGTGCAAAAGATAGCCTTTAGGATGAGATATGGTCATTATGAGTTCCTTATCATGCCTTTTGGCATGACGAACGCCCCCACAATGTTCATGAATCTCATGAGCAGAGTGTTTAGGCCATATCTAGATTAGTTTGTGATTGTTTTCATTGACGACATTCTGATCTAAGTTTACGCCTTTAGCATGAGTGCACTTGTGGATAGCCTTACAGACTCTTTGAGAGCACCAACAGTACGCCAAGCTATTCAAGTGTGAGTTTTGGCTATATGAGGTAGTAATCCTTAGCCACGTGGTGTCATCAGTAAGCATATTAGTGGACCTGGCCAAGGTTGAAGTAGTTCTCAGATGGGACAAACCAAGGTTGGCATTTGAAATTTGGAGTTTCTTACATCTTGCAAGCAACTACAGACAGTTCATATAGGGTTTCTCTTGAAGAGTAGCCCCTCTCACACAATTGACTTGAAAGGAGGAATGCTTCATCTGGAATGATGCCTGCAAGCACAGCTTTGAGACATTGAAGAACCGGCTCACTTTAGCACCAATCTTGAGTCTCACAGAGGGACACGATGACTTCATAGTGTACAATGATGCTTTAGTATTAGACTTGGTTGCATGCTAATGCAAAGGGGCTTAGTGATAGCATACACATCCCAACATTTGAAAGTCCACGAGCAAAATTATCTAATACAAGATTTGGAGTTGGTAGCTGTGATCTTTGCTTGTAGGATTTGGTACCAATACCAATATGGAGTGTCTTTCCAGCTCTGCACTGATCAGAAGAGGTTGAAGTGCATCTCACGTAGAAGAAGCTCAACAAGATACATAGGTGATTGCTTGTGTTTTTGGTTGACTATGGCATGGAGATTGCCTACAACCCAGGTAAGGCAAATGTAGTGGAAGATGCTTTGAGTTGAAGGCGAATGTTGTGTGGAGTTAGACTTACAGTGATGGGGATTTAGAATGATGATCATAGGGTTGATGTGTCCAATAGAGAGTTGGTAGTAATGATGGCCAGATTGGTGATCAACCCGATAGTGTTTGATCTGATCAGATAGGCATAACATGGGTATGAGCATCTAGATAGTTGGATGGCTCAGAGAAGACACCTTGGTTTCACTAAAGACACTAATGGATTTGAGCGGATGAGAGGCGAATTGTACATGCCAGAGTTGTCAATGCACTTGGGTATCCTACAGCAGGTTCTCCAGAAGGCTCACTATTCAAGATTCATGGCCCACAATGTATCCATGAAGATGTACCATGATGTTTGTAGATCATATTGGTCGCTTAGGCTGAAGATAGACTAGTTTGCCTCACACGTGACCAGCACGTAGTGCGCCTTTATGCTAGCTTTGGGTTGTGTCTTTTTAAATAGCCCTAGCTACCACCTATTTTTCTCCCCTCTCTTCTCCTCTCCTCCACAATGGATGCCTCCCAGCCCTACTTCTCGCCCTTTCCCCATTCTTTTTGTTCATTTCCCCCTCATTTCTTCTCCTTTTCCTTGTCTTTCTTCGCCCTTCTCTTCCCCTTCCTCCGAGTACACTTTTCTTCCCCTTTTCTTTTGTTGTAGTGCACAAATTTCATTGTTTCAAGTAAATCTTGATAGCATCGTAAACATCATTCTATTTTGATCATTTTGGTATATTATTCAACATATTTTGCATATTGGATCGTTGAAAAATTTTCATTTTTATATAAAGTTTGCATCTTTATTGTTTAGGTTGCATATTGTGCATTTGTTGACTATGCACCATAAAATGCTATATAAATCACCTAATCAATGTTGTAACATAAAAAGATTTAAACTTTATAAATTTTGGTGGCGTCTGAGTTTCCTTGGATCACATGCCAAATATTAATTAATGAAGAAAGCAACGTAATGATAATTTTCGTGTGCGTTTAATTTTAAAATGAAGCTATCGTGTGATCTTAACTAATTTCACAGTTAAATTAATTAGTTTAGTAACTGATAAAACATTTAACTAATAAAAGTCATTATTTGCACTTTTAGGTTGGGTGATTATGATATTTCAATTCTCTCTGTCAGGGCCAATTGAATCCGTTTGATTCGACATTTTTTAAGTTGAAGATCTCAATTTGCCTCAGCGATTTAATTATTGGGTTACCAACTTGATCATATTATTTTACTAGTAATCAAATAATAACCAGATCCCTGAACACACTGACATCTTATAAGATCTCAATTGTGTGGGTTTAAGCTCACTTGATATTCTTAATATATTGACATCACACTTATGATTCCAGCACATGGTTTTAACATGTTTAGCTTGTTGCACAATATCAAAATACATGTTCAAGCATAGTTATCAGATTAGATCATTGTGTATTTATTTAGCATTCATCATACAAAATCAAGTAGTAGTCCGCATGGCTAGGTCGCTCGTAGTTAATAGTGTTTTATTCAATCCCACATTCTATGGGTCATTTAATTGATCTTATGGGTTAATAAAACCTCAAGGATGAGATCCCTTGATGAGATTTCAAAAGTTATTAGATTGATTGTAAAGTCGCACTTAGCGCTATTCTAAACGTTTATGCCCTGACCTTATACATTTATTACATTTTAGGATTTTAATGTGCACACAAGATGGATGGGATGCATGTCATTACTAAGGTGCTCAGTTGGTACTCACTTGTGGTGCTTGGTGACAATATCATATATATGATATCAGGTTACTACCAGCTAGCAATGTGTATTTTAGTAGTACATTTTGGCATGTACACCTCCTTATGCCTCCGTCGAGTATATCTAGACTGTGTAGTGCAATGACTATTAGCCTATTATCTGCATATTATCGGGAGCTACTATCCGATCAATGTGTATGGTTATCAGTGATTATGATTGTGATCAGGTTTTGTTGGTTATTTGTTTATGATCATTGTCTCTATGGAGAAATTCTTGTTTCCTTTTAGTTCTTTGTGGGTGACTATTTTATTTATTTGCGAGTGTTGAGATTTTCCCTATTAATTATTTGTGACTCAGTGATACTCGTTGCTAACATGTTTTCTTATATTATGCAGATAAGCATTATATTATGCAGATAACCAAGCTTGGTGTTAGTCAATGTAGTTGGGCGGATCACGAAGACTCTAGTGCATGTTGGATTGACTTTTATGTTATGGACTTTTGGCTATGTTTTGTTTTGTCCTTGTGGATTTTTGTATGCATAGCATATTTATGTGGATGTTTTACGACTATGAATCATGTGATGATATTGTGGTTGTGTAGCCTTGAGACTTTTATTATGACCTATGTTGGCTTGTGGCTCGTGATATAATACCATGATAGTTTGCTAGTTTTGTTTACCTAATTGTATTTCCTTTATTTTGTAGACGAAAAATTCTATGGTACGTAGGTCTAACAAATTTTGTGCAGGTTTCTCTAAGCCATGGAGTCCTAGAAGCGATGGTTAAATAATATAGGTATACAAAACTATGTTACTTATGTAGGTATACGGAGCGAAAAAGGAATATGGGTTAGAGGAGTTTCTATGATTTGTAATTGCAGGAGAAGAACCCATTTGAGGACTAGGCAAACCAATAGCTTGACTAATGTAAAATTTGTGTTTAATGTATTATGAATGATCTGAAATATGACGTAACACCTTGAAAATATTTTTGTAAATGCCAAGTGATATAATGAACTATTCTGTGATTGTTCTGTGACTGAATAAAAATTATACTGTGTGTAAAGTTATACAGGTTGTGTAAAGTTTTCCATCATCCTATTTACAGGGGAGACTCTGTGTAATGACCCAACCCAAAGTGCAACGTAATAGGCTAAGTCATTTCTTTAAAATAGGTACCCCGAAAGTTAAAGATCTATAGTCCATTCCCACTTATAAACAAGATCTTCTCCCAGTAGGTATTAGATGTGGGACTAAGTTGAGGGATCTCACACTCTGTTTTCTCGAGAAGTTAGTGTCCTTTCTAAATCTGACTCATCTAAGATATTCTACTCTCATGAGTCAAGATTTAGGTGTTTTACATGCATTTTGGTGTTATTTAGGTATTAGTTTCCTTGGGGTTTCACCTTTTGACTCATTGAGTGGTTAGATCCTTCTTCTATTGGTTTTCCATTTTAACGAGTCATGAATTATTATCCTGAAATTTATCAGTGGATTTGGTTTGCTCTGCGTGATGAATCGGGGTGTTACAAACATGGTTTTGTTCCATGTGCCTGATGTGTACAAGGTCATCAAGCTCAAGTCTGTATCTACTAAAGAATTTTGGCAATGTAGTTGGCATCCAATGGTACGATCAGATTTGCACAGAGGTGATTTCTGCTCAGGGGCTTCAACAGAAGCTTCAGAAGATTGATCGATTGTCATATTAAAGAAGTTTTAATTGACCAGCTAGGTTTTAGCCAGCCAAACAATTTGGCATAATAAAATGTGTACATTGGTCTATCACCAAAAGTGTGCATTTTCAAACCTTTTGATCCAACAGGTAAGAATGCTTGTCTTGGGCTATGTAATGGGATCATGTGGAAAGGTTGGTGGGTAGTGAGGATATATTGACTTGATCAAAAAGGGAAATATCAACGAGATATGAAAAGAGATGATTAACTCACTCATTGCTCAAGTTCAATAAAGGGGGGTTTGTATCGTCAATGTGAGTGTTTATTGTAAAGATCATAACTTTTTCATCTAGTGAGACAATTATAATGATCTGGCCTAAACTGCAAACTAATAGACGTAAGTCATCTCTTCAAAAGTGTTTAAATGAAATTTAAGATATATAGTCTATTTTCACTATTAAATCAGATCTTACCCCTTAAGTAATGGATGAGAGACTAATTTTAGAGTCTTACAATCTACCCACCTAAAGAAATTTGTTCCACAAAATTTCAATAATTGGGTTATAGCTAATAGCCTAGCCCACGTCCAATCCTACCCACATGGAATCAGATTGGCCCTGATATTATCTGTAAAGCCCCAACCCAAAGTGCAAACTAATTGATCTAAGTCATCTTTTTAAAAGTAGTTAACAAAAATTAAAAATATATACTCCATTTCCACTAATAAAATGGATCTTTTATAATAACTATTAGATGTGGAACTAATTGTGTGGATCTTACAGCTTTCATAAAGTGTGTGCTTGATTTGTATCATCTCCAAATGGTTTCGGAGTGGGTTTTGACACTTTGGCCGATCAGTTGTAAGAGAAACAAGGCAAGATGACACTTGTAAGCTTCGGTTTAGCATTCTTGCATGATGGTGGAGTGTGTTGCTATTTGACCAAACTTAGTGGAGACCTTGTGAGGGACTTTTAAGAGAAGCAAGGCAAGATGAAGGTTGCAAGCTTCAGTTTAGCATTGTTTCACGATGTTGGAGTGTGTTGCTAGCTGACCAAACTTAGTGGAGACCTTGTTAGGGATTAGTGTGCTTGTTGCTTCAACTCGGTGGACAGCTCATAAAAACACATGATGCTTGTGGTGTATAAGTGTTTGCCATAGTGAAGCTTGAAGACCTACCCATTTGAAGGACTATAGAATAGAAAAGATGAGTAGGAGTTCTAAACCTCTTTAAAAACTTGTGCCTTATTGTGTTTGTCTTCTCTTATCTAGCATTTATTTTATTATTTATTGTGCATTCTAAGTGTTTGATTAATTTCTTCAAGTAAACAACTTAATGAACATTTGTTGTTTTGTGTGAAAATAGCTAATTTGTTCATAATATCCTGTATGGTTTGAACATTGATTGCCGACAGAAGAGAATATTGGCAAATAATTAGGTGATTAACAGTTCATTACTTATTTATGATTATATTTGTGATAGATAGTTCGAATCACATCTTTGTTTATTGATTGAGTATATCACTCAATATTTTCTGATCATGTATTGGTAGTTCTAGGATATATGGCCGAACAAATTTGTTTGTTTACCGTTCTTATTATTCAGTACCACCATAGAATCCTACAAATAAGATTAGAGTCAACAACAACGCCCAACCTTAGTTGAATAGATAAGTTTACCATTATGAGCTCACCTTTAGTTTCATGTATATCTTCTATTGATTATACTTATATACTTATACAACATACACATCATATCCATCCTATATTATTTTTTCACAACCTCAACACCAGTGTTCTTTCTCCTCCACTAGTTTCCTCCTTGTCCTCCGCTATTTTCCTCTTGGTGAGTAGCTGATATGGACAACTTCTCTCTTATTACACCCTTTTAATCACATAGGAATAGAGAAAAATTCCCACCAATATAATTAAAATAAATCAAATTGGTGTATCTGACGTTTATGATCAAGAAGCTACTCCTTATTCATAAATCTACTTATTTTTTACGAAAAGTTAAGTCATGCCCTAATTGTAGATAAATACTTCAATTTCTTTTATAAAATGCTTATTAACTCCACTATAGTATACGGAATTTTTCTTTTGACAATCATTTTACTTTAATTACTTTAATGAAATATGTACTAATTAGAAACCTCATAAAAAATTATACATGACCCTCGCTTTGCGCAGGCTCCTACCTAATTTATAATATAAAAGATAGTCTTTGGATTCCATACTCACAGATATAATAGCATAAATTCACACACAATGGACCACTCAAAGGGGTCGGAGTGATGACTAAGCGTAAACTGGGTGAGTGCTAGGTAAGACCTTACTTAACTCGGAAGGTTAGATGCCGAGTTGGGTCTTTATATTAAATGCATATAACTTCCTGCCTTAACACACATGGCTGATATTTGCAATTTGAAGTCACCCCAAGACTTGAGCAGATGAATACGAAGTAATCATACGTAACTACCCTATGTAATTTGTTTGAATGATTCTTTGGATATTTTTTGTATCTATAAGTTAAAAAACGTGGTATGATTTAAAATAGTGCGACGGATAGGGCTGGTATCATGCAATATATAAACTATGAATTGACATTAAAAATAAATAAATTCATTGTTAATCTTATCTTACAATGCTCTCGATCAAATAGAGGGGCGTGATGCACGTTGTTTTTTACATCTATCAGATGCCATTTGGTTGAACTTCAATGAGCAATCTACGCGAACAATCTTTTTTCCGCGCACGTTGTTAGTCTTGACACTGACAATTCTACGCGTGCAATCTTTTTCCACTCACGGCGCACAAATGTCCAAAGACTTTCGTAATGTTGATTAAATAAAGCCTTCCATCAATTAAGAATAGACGTATTTTCCACTGCATTAAACCAACCATACATGTGTTATCTTGTGATTCCAATGTTCAAAAATAAATTTCTACTCCCTTTAAAAAGAAAAATAAATGTTCTAACATAAGTTGTCGCCACTTGGAGAAAAAAGCACAGTTAGTTACTCGGTTTAGCAGTATCACCATTCACCAGAATTAATACTGTATTTCTGTAGTAAAATGCTTGGCATGATGCTAGGGGTTTAGTGTGTACATAAATCTGCACACCCATATATAATGTTGCTGCAAAATAGGGTTGGTATTAGATCGGAATGGATTTGACTTGTGAAAAGCAGGAAATTGTGATAGTTGGAGGCGGCATCTGTGGCCTGGCAACGGCTGTAGCTTTTCACAGGTATTACTAGCTACGATAATCCGTTCACTTCTTGAAACTATATATTATATCACAGTGGAGTTAGTGTGCAAATTTAGGAAATTCTTGAAGATTGATTTAGCCAGTTGAAACCTAAAGGCCGTGATGGGATTAAAACTTTGGTTCTTGAAAAGGGTGATATATTGAGGGCAACTGGTGCTACTATTGGCATCTACACCAACGGTTGGAAGGCTCTGGATCAACTTGGTGTGGGGAAGCAACTTCGTGAGAAGGCGGTTATGATAGATTTGTGGGTTTATCATTCTTCATATACGCTACGGATTTCATACATCATTTGTTCTTTTACGTTAACTTTAAATTAAGAAGCTAAACAATTGTTATAATCATGTGAAATTTGGCCAGGATCCGAGATGTGTCATTGGATGATAGTTATGCGCGAGAGCAGAGGCGGGGGTAAGTTTTCTATAAAATCAATTTTTAAATTTGATCTAGCGCTTACTTTCTGAATGAGACCCTTAGCGCAATTGATAGGAATCGCTGCCGTCTATCTAAGAAGAGGTTACAAGTTTGACGATGAAACAATGCAAATGTTTGAGCTTTAACCATAATTTTAAAATTCTTTTTTGACTAAGAAAGCTCGCCAAGTCGACTAACTATATAGCTTACAAAGTCAAACTATGACAGATTTAATAATCGAATCCTAGAGCCATATAATAAAAATTATCAAAACATATTATTTTTAATTTAAATTAGCTAAATTAATGTTTTTAACTAAATATAAATTATATATTTATTAATTTTAAGTGTTAAAAGAATAATATATACTAATTTTATATAACTTTTTATTTAAGTAATTAAAAATATGATATAAATGATTTTTAGTTGAATCCACCTAATGGCATAAAAACTTGAGTTTGAGTTTCGAGTTTTTAAATTATGGGTTTAATTGCCTCCGATTCGGCTGAGATTTTGCAAAAGTATAAAATATGATAAAATATTACTAAATTACCAAAAGGCACTTAAATTACAAGATCGGATGCTAAGCCACTTAAATTTCCGAACTTAGGTGTCACCGATCACCACGAATCACCAATCAAATCTCTGTCTTTCTAGCTGAGATTTTGTAAAAGTTTTGTGGAATATTATTCAAAATTAAAAAATTACCAAAGGGGACTCTCCTGAGTATGGGGAAGCCATTATGGACCTGGCTATTTTAAAAAATATATATTTTATATATGATGTTTATTTTCTGCATAAATCAAGGTGTAAAAATTTAATGGCTGCAAGAAGGAAGAGCATCGCTGCCTGAAAAGAAGTCGCCTTCTGGATGCACTAGCCAGGGACTTGCCTCCGGGTAGTATACATTTTGGCTCTCGTGTGGTCGCCATTAAAATAGATTCAAGCACTTCTATCCCAGTGATTTGCTTGCAGGATGGGACCATGATACATGGTGAGCTAAATTACATAAACAATTACAATTCAATTGAAGGTTGACACCAGGAAATACAAATCAACAAATAAGTAAGCTGATTCACAAGAACAATAATAGTGAACACCAATCAATTACAACATTATTCTATAACAGAAAAATCAACTCAAACCTATGAAAAATAACGACAAGTCATCAACAGAGAAGCAATTAATAATTACGAGAACAATTGCCATTTTATACAACAATAAAATGAAAAGGACAAATCAAAGAATATGTAAAACCTCGCCTGCAGAGGTAGACTCAGGTAGGGGACGTCGAAGGGCCCACTGGTGGAAGTCGGACTAGTGTAACGACCCAGCCCAAAGTGCAACGTAATGGGTTAAGTCATTTCTTTAAAATGGGTACCCCGGAAGTTAAAGATCTATAGTCCATTCCCACTTATAAACAGGATCTTCTCCCAGTAGGTATTAGATGTGGGACTAAGTTGAGGGGTCTTACAATCCACCCACCTTAGGAAATTTCGTCTCCGAAATGCCTATTCTTGGCCCGTTGCTAGCCCGAGCACACGTCCTTTCTAGCCCGTGATCGGCAGCCTAGCCAACGTTTCTAGTCTTGGCCCATTGCTATCCCTAGCCAGTGACCTTTTTTGGCCCGTGACCGGCAGCCTAGGCAACGTCCCTAATCCATCCCACCATCTAACACGGAACCAGGTCGGCTCTGATACCATTTGTAACGACCCAGCCCAAAGTGCAATGTAATGGGCTAAGTCATTTCTTTAAAATGGGCACCCCGAAAGTTAAAGATCTATAGTCCATTCCCACTTATAAACAGGATCTTCTCCCGGTAGGTATTAGATGTGGGACTAAGTTGAGGGATCTCACAATCCACCCACCTTAGGAAATTTCGTCCCCGAAATGCCTATTCTTGGCCCGTTGCTAGCCCCAACCCACGTCCTTTCTGGCCCGTGACCGGCAGCATAGCCAACGTCCCTAGTCCATCACACCATCTAACACGGAACCAGGTTGGCTCTGATACCATTTTTTTAACGACCCAGCCCAAAGTGCAATGTAATGGGCTAAGTCATTTCTTTAAAATGGGTACCCCGGAAGTTAAAGATCTATAGTCCATTCCTACTTATAAACATGATCTTCTCCCAGTAGGTATTAGATGTGGGACTAAGTTGAGGGATCTCACAACTAGGATGGGACGAGAGGGAGTCGAAGGGGACGCGAACAGAGGTTGTCCATTTGTAGGGCTGTTAGGTTGAAGTTGGGAGGGAGTGGTGGGCAATGGAGGTGTTGAAGGGACCAGCGTGAAGGTGGAGGGTCGAAAGGGAGTGATGGTAGAGGTGGGAGTTGGGTGGTGACTAACCATGAAGGAGGAGGGGGAATGGGGTACGGTTTTGATGACCTGTTTAGTTTGGGTCATCAATTAAACATGGGTGTATGAACATGCTCCTACCCTGGGCTAAGAAAACATTTTCCATATATATATATAGAGATGTGCTACAGTGCGCTGCATGAAAATGCAGCGCACTGCAGCGTAATAAATCTGGACCGTTAGATGAAAATCCAACGGCCCAGATATAATTTGGATGAAACCCTCTCCTCCTCCCCCTGTTCACGCCGCCCCGTCGGCGCTGCCCCGCCCCCGCCGGCCCCGGCCCCGGCCCCGTCCCGCCTCCGCCCGCAGCCCTCCCCTGCCCTGGTTCCCCCCGCCCTGTCCGCCGCCGCGCCCCGCCCGCAGCCTGCCCCCCGACCTCCCCTGTTTCCCCCTGCCCCCTCCGCCGCCGCCCCTTCGCGCCGCCCCTTCCGCTGCCCCCTTCGGCCGCCTCGCCCCCGCCCGACCCCTGCCCGCAGCCCTCCCCCCACCCCCGCCCGGTTCCCCGCCCCCCGCCGCCTGTTTCGCCCCACCCCCGCCGCGGCCCCGCTCGCCCCTGCCCGAGTTTCTGCCACCCTCCCCGGCCGCCCGTTTCGCCCCCACCCCCGCCGCCGCCCCGCCCGTCGACCGAGCTCCTCCCCGCCGTCTGCTGCCCTGGCCACCTCCACGCCGGTGTCACTGCATCACCGCCGGCGGTGGCGCGACAGGGAACGGAGGAGCGATGGCAATTTCGTAATAAAAATTTGACTCGTTCCCGACTCGAGTCAAATTTATGAAATAAATTTTAAAAATAAAATATAATAAAATAAAAACTTGACTCGCTCCTTAATCGAGTCAATTTTACGAAATAAAATTTTAAAATAAAATAACATAAAATAAAAATTTGAATCGCTCCCCGCCGACGCCGCCGCTTGCCGATCGCCTCCCTGCCGCTACCCACACCCTGCCCCCCGTCCTCCCACACCCGCTGCCCCCATGCCCTCCACTGGCCCAGGCCCCCTGCCTCGCCTTCTGCCGCCCCTGACCCCCTCTCCGCCCGTTACGAAATAAATTAAAAAAATAAAATTTTTTATAATAAAAACTTGACTCGATTTCGCACGGGATCGAGTCAATATTATGAAATAAATTTAAAAATAAAATAAAATAATTTTGTAATAAAACTTGACTCGATCCTGCACGAGATTGAGTCAATATTACGAAATAAATTTTAAAAAATAAAATAATTTTGTAATAAAAATTTTATTGGTCCCACATGAGACCGGCGCCATGTATTTCCCAGCAGGCCCATCCAGCCCTGAGGCGGCGACAAAAAAAAATTAAATAAAATAATTTCTTAATAAAAACTTTATTCGATCCCGACTAGAGTTAAAATAATTTATTACGGAATTATTTTATTTTTTAAAAAATATTTTGTAATAAAAATTTATTCGGTAATAAATTTATTTTGTAATAAAAACTTGACTCGGTCCCGCACATGACCGAGTCAGCTTTTTATTACAAAATTATTTTATATTTTTTAAATTTATTTCATACTATTGACTCGATCCCGACTCAAGTCAAGTTTTTACTACAAAATTATTTTTTAAAAATTTATTCCATACTATTAATTTAACTCAAGAGATCGAGTCAAATTTTTTTATGAAATTATTTTATTTTTTAAAATTTATTTCATAATATTAACTTGACTAGAGTTAGGATCGAGTCAATTTTTTTAACAAAATTATTTTATTTTTTTAAAATTTATTTCGTAATTTAAAATTGACTTGATCCCGACTAGGGTTAAGTTTTTATTACGAAATTATTTTATTTTTAAAAAAATTATTTTATAATATTAACTTGACTCGAGTCGAGATCGAGTCAAGTTCTTTTTATGAAATTATTTTATTTTATTTTTAAATTTATTTCATAATATTAACTTGACTCAAGTCGGGATCGAGTCAATTTTTTTTAACGAAATTATTTTATTCTTTTTAAAATTTATTTCTTAATAAAAACTTTGACTCGAGTCGGGAGCGAGTCAAATTTTTATTACAAAACTACCCTCCCTTGTTTCTTTCCCCACCCATTGTTCTGCCGCGCCGCTCCACGCCGGCGACCTCGCCGCCGGCTGCCAGCGGGGGGCGGGAGGGGGGCGTGGCTGCGGGCGGGGTCGGTAGGGGGACTGCGGCTTCGGGTAGGGGCAGGGGCGGGCCGCGGCGCCGGGCGGGGCAGGGAGGACCGCGGCTTTGGACAGGGGCAGGGGCGGGCCGCGGCACCGGACAGGGGCAGGGGCCGCGCCTCGCCCAGGCAGGGGGGCCGCGCTCGCCCGGGCAGGGGGGCCGCGCTCGCCCGGGCACGGGGGGCCGCGCTCGCCCGGGCATGGGGGGCCGCCGCTCGCCCGAGCACGGGGTGCCGCCGCTCGCCCAGGAAGGTGGCGGCCCAAGGTGGGCGCGCGCTGCGTTCCTGGGGCGTTCGGGGACCGCTACTGCGGGCGGCGCCAGGGTGAGGGCAGGGCGGGGCCGGTAGGGGTGAGGGTGGGGGCGGCGGAATCCGGCGGCGGTGGGAAGGAGGCGGACGCAGGAGAAATGGGGGAAGAGTGAAAAAATGAAAACAGATCTGGGCCCATCCAACGGCCCAGAATAAAAACGCTGCCAATGGGCTGCATTTTGATGCAGCCCATGGTAGCATTTATATATATATATATATATATATATATATGAGGAGTTTGCTGTACTGCAACACAACCATGTTGGATGTGCTGCAGTTGTGATCTGGCCATTAAAAGCGCATCCAATGATGTAAAATTCATTTCTGGGAACTTTGAAGGAGGAGTACATTGGATGAGTTTTTAAAGAAGCATCCACCTCCCTGCCCTCTCCGCTGCTGTCCGCTCCATCTCCACCGCTGACACCGTTGCCTCCAACACCACCTACCTGCCTTCCCCGCCGGCAATGCCGAATCTAACCCCTCGACCCCCTATCTGCCTTCTCTCCCACCTCCCCGCCTTCTCTGCCGCGGCCCGCTCCATCTCTGCCGTCGATGTTGATGACCTCCTCAGCATGATCGTCGACGACGAGATCCGGGCCAAGAGCTGGGAGCATGCGGAGAAGAAGGAGGCGCTCCGGTGTGTGCAAGCAGTGGCAGATCTAGTTCGGCGGTTGAGGATGGAGGGGGATGAATCTGGGTTGTGTGTTGAATTTTATGGAAGTTTTGATGCATCTCAAAGTTGGTTCATTTGCAATTTGGCATCTTTGTGACAGATTCGATTTTTGGTGATATTAATGTTGATTTGTGTGTTGGAATTTTTGTTTTTGCAGTCTGAAGAACGACGATTGAAGTACCTAGAATTTGTTCATGTGGCAGCCGCCCGAGCACTAGCCTTGGTGGTGGCATTCTATATCTTCGCCAAGGAGAACTCTGGCCGTTAAGAAGGTTTCTTTTGTTTGTTCATTTGTTTCTTGCCATGAATTGTTGTCGTGATGCAGTTTTATATATATATATATATATATATATATATATATAGAGAGAGAGAGAGAGAGAGAGAGTAAAATTGTTTTTAGAATGAGAAATTGAGTTATGCTACATTTGAATGGCTAAATTTTGCTACTCGGAAGGTGTATAGTTTTATGTTAAGTGTTCTTTCTGAAGTGCTTATGTAGTTGTTTGTGCTTTATTTTTATGAAGTTTTATGTAGATGCAATAATATTGTCCTATTATTATTATGTTTGTTGATCATAACTGTTGGTTTTCCTCCTAGCTTTACTGCTTAAGAAGATACAATATTATTTTTCATATTGCAAGGTGTTTTGTATGATCGAATCCTTCCATCACATGGTCAGCTCCCAAGTCCGTTTGTAGTTTCCCTACTTAGATTAGTATAAGAGGACAATAATTTTATAATGATGTTCAAATGAGTTCAGTCTTTGCTGCTACATGTTGTATTAATGAAGCACATTTGTAGGCTTTTAAAACATATCTAGTCTTGAACTGCATAAAAGGGAAGGCTTTAGGATCATGTGTCATAGTTGCGGGTTCCTCATAACAATATTAGGTCCGTATAATTACTTAAAATGTTATATATTTCGATTTGAGAGTCTTGATTGGCCTGAGTCCATATTCGATTACTATACGCCAAGCACAACTGGGGTCAAAGAATTGGCTCAGTCCGACATAAGGTAGAACCCTTACAAAAATTACTATGTGGGACTCTTGGTCATACTAGCACTAATACAGTGGATCCCATTAGAACTCCGAAGTTAAGCATGCTTAGGCGAGAGTAATACTGCGATGGGTGACCTCTTGGGGAGTTCTCTTGTTGCACCCCATTTTTTATTGTGAGATCCCTCAACTTAGTCCCACATCTAATACCCACTAGGAGAAGATCCTATTTATAAGTGGGAATGAACTATAGATCTTTAACTTAAGTTAACCAATTTAAAGAAATGACTTAAGCTCATTACGTTGCACTTTAGCCCGGGTCATTACAAATGGTATCAGAGCAACCTGGTTCCATGTTAGATGGTGGGCTGAACTAGGGATGTTGACTAGGCTGCCGGTCATGGGCTGGGGCTAGCAACGGGCCAAGTGTAGGCATTTCGTGGACAAAATTTCCTAAGGTGGGTGGATTGTGAGATCCCTTAACTTAGTCCCACATCTAATACCTACTAGGAGAAGATATTGTTTATAAGTGGAAATGAACTATAGATCTTTAACTTAGGTTAACCATTTTATAGAAATGACTTAGGCCCATTACGTTGCACTTTGGGTCGGGTCATTACAGCTGTGCTGCCATACACGAAACTTATATCCTATATATATATATATATATATATATAACACCCCAATTTAGCCGAAAAGACAGACCGAACCATGATATTATAATTTGGAAAGCCACTTATTAAACTATCATATACAAACTTTACTAAAACGAATCTCAACCCTCCATGAGACTTAAGATGTACACCTTACTATGTTTTTATAAAATGTGTGCAAAATCATTTTATATAGGACAGATCTTAAACTTAGGGCTCCTGAATGAGAACTCCGAGCAATAATTTAGATAACACCTCCCATGCAACTAAGACGGTGATTTACAAATGTTATGATTGCTCCGAGCCACATAAAGGCAACACCTCAATGTGGTTAAGAGGTTGAGTTTCTTGAGAGATGTTGTGACGTGATTTAGTTCTTTGACTTAGTTTTAGTGATTAGATTAGGTAGCTTGATTCTTTAAATCTGATGAGTGCGATAATGAAAATATTGGGTCATGGTTATCTGTTCCACATTCCCACAAGAATGAAATAAACACAAAGACATCATCAGATGACAAGGCATCATACCCTAATGCCCACTCTTCATGTGGGTTCTTCACTGAGTGTGAATCGTATCCTCTTCCTTCCCACATTTCTCTGTACACACACAGCTACAACCAAATATGTTTAGTGTACCTGAGTTTGCTCCTTGTCATGTTCCAAGCTTCAAGGCTTACACACTCTTGAGACAATTGTTAGCATTTTCCCCAAAGTGTTGTTGCACATGATAATAATAATAATAACAAAATGTTAAACACACGTATGCAAACATCATATCATAACCCAATCCAAAACATACATAGTTCATAATAAAGTTTAGGGCTCTTGTCTACAAAATACAATCATCCAATCAAATCCAAATGCATAGCAAAAAGGCCCGCCACTACAAGGTTTGGGGAGGATCACAAGATGTACTTCTGGATAGCCATGCATACTCTTCGAGAGCTCAGATTGTATGCCAAGCTATCCAAGTATGAGTTTTGGCTATCTGAGGAAGTAATTCTTGGCCACATAGTGTCATCGGCAAACATATCAGTAAATCCAGCCAAGGTTTAAGTAGTTCTTAGATGGGAGAGATCGAGGTCGTCATCCTAGATTAGGAGTTTCTTGGGTCTTGTAGGATACTACTGACGGTTCCTATCGGGTTTCTTTTCGATAGTAGCTCCTCTCACACAACTAAGCAGAAAGGAGGAATGCTTCATGTAGAATGATGCCCATCCTGAGTTTCCCAAAGGGCCATGATGAATTCGTGGAGTACAATGATGCTTCGGGTATTGGACCTGGTTACGTGCTAATGCAAAGGGGAAGAGTGATAGCATACGCATCCCAACAGTTGAAAGTCCATGAGTGAAATTATCCGATACAAGATTTGGAGTAGGAAACTATGGTCTTTGCTCCCAAGATTTGGTGCCACTACCTATATGGAGTGTCTTTCCAGCTCTACACAAATCACAAGAGCTTGAAGTACATATTCACATAGAAGAAGCTCAACAAGAGACAGAGGCGATGGCTTGAGTTCCTGGTTGACTAAGACATTGAGATTGTTTACCACCTGGGCTTGGCAAATGTAGTGGCAAATGCTTTGAGTTGAAGGCCAATGTTGTGTGGAGTTAGTCTTGCAGCGATGGGGATTCAGCGTGATGATCAGAGGCCTGATGTGTCCGACAGAGAATTGGTAGAAGTGATGGCAAGATTCGAGATCAACCCGACAATGTTGGATTACATCAGGCATGCATAAAATGGGAATGAGCATCTAGACAGTTGGATGGCTTAGAGAGCACACCTTGGTTTCACTAAAGACACTGATGGATTTGTGTGGATGAGAGGCCGATTGTACGTACCAGAGTTGTCAGTACACTCTAGTATCCTGCAGCAGATTCTCCAATAGGCACACTATTCTAGATTCATGGTCCACCCTGGATCCGTAAAGATGTATCATGATGTTTGTAGATCATACTGGTCACCTAGGTTGAAGAAAGACTTGTTTGGCTCGCACTTGCCCAGCGTGTAGTGCAAGGCCACCCATAGTGTGCCTTTGCACAAACACTTGGCTGCGTTTTTTACCACCATGCATTTTTCTCCCCTCTCTTCTCCTCTCCTCCTCCTTAGGTGCCTCCCAGCCCTACTTCTCCCACTTTCCCCCATCTTTTTTCCTCATTTCTCCCCTCCATTCTCCTCCACTTCCTCCCCTTTCTTCCCCCTTATCTTCCCCTTCCTTCGGGTATACTTTTCTTCCCATTTTCTTTGGTTGTTATGCACAAATTGCTAAATATCATGTAGATCTTGATAGAATCATGAACATCAATCCATTTTGATCATTTTGGTATACTATTCAACATATTTTGTATATTGGATTGTTATAAAATTTTAATTTTTAATAGAGTTTGCATCTTTATGGTTGTTTGGGTTGCGTATTGTGCATTTGTTGATTATGCATTGTAAATGGCAATATAAATCACCTTAATCATTGTTGTAGCATAAAAAAAATTAATTTTTATAAATTTGGGCTGCATCTGAGTTGCCTCGGATCGCATGCTAAATATTAATTATTGAAGTAAGAAACATAAAAATATTTTTCGTGTGTTTAATTTTAAAATGAAGCTACTGTTTGATCTTAATTAATGTCACAATGAAATTAATTAATTTAATAAAGATAAAACATTTAATTCATAAAAAGGCTTATTTGCATAATTGGGTTGGGGGATTCAATATTTCAATTGTCTCCGCTGGAGCCAATCGAATCCATCTAATTCGACATCTTCTAAGTTCAAGATCTCAATTTGCCTCAGTGATTTAACCGTTGAGTTACCAACTAAATCATCAACTAGATCAAAATATTTTAATAGTAATCATATGTTGTTTTACTGTTTAGCATATTGGGATATCTAAAGTTTTAGCGTCTAGATCGCTGGACACACTGGCATCTTCTGAGATCTCAATTGCGCGGGTTTAAGCTCTGTTGATGTTCTTAGTATATTGACATCACACTTATGATTTCAGCATATAGTTTATTAACCTGTTTATCTTGTTGCACAATATCAAAATACATGTGCAAGCATAGTTATCAGATTAGATCATTGTGTGTTTATTTTACATTCTTCATACAAGATCAATTAGCTTTCACCATGGTTAGGCCATTTGGAGTTCGGCTAGCCGCAGTAGGACAAGGAGCTCTTCTCAGGTCTATTAGGACTCTCTTTTACTTGATCTTCTGTCTGGCTCACATGATTTGATTTACATCGTAGAATGTAGTTAGTAATATTTTATTCACAATCTCACTTTCTACAGAATATTTAATCGAACTTCGGGGTTAGTAAAACCTCAAGGATGAAATCTCTTGGTGAGATTTTGTTAGTCATTAGATTGAGTGTAAAGTTGCACTTAGCGCTATTCTAAATGTTCATGCCCACACCTTATACATGTATTACGATTTTGGATTTTGACGTGCTCACGAGATGGATGGGATGGGTGATGTCACCAAGGGGTTTAGTTAGTACCCACTTGTGGTTTCACTAAAGACGCCGATGGGTTTGTGCAGATGTGAGGTTGATTGTACATGCCAAAGTTGTTAGCGCACTCGGGTAATCGGCAATAAATCCTCCAGGAGGTGCATTATTTCAGATTCATCATCCACCCTAGATCCATGAAGATGTATCATGATGTTCGTAAATCATACTGGTCACCTGGACTGAAGAAAGACTAGTTCGGCTTGCACGTGCCCTCGCGTAGTGCAAGGGCGCCGTCAGTGTGCCTTTGTGTTGGCACCAACTTGTGTTTTTTTGAAAAACCCTAGCCACCACCCATGTTTCTCCCCTATCTTCTCTTCCCTTCCACCTTGGACGCCTCCCAACCCTACTTCTCCCACTTTTCACCCCTTTTTCCTTCATTTCTCCCCTTTTCTATCCTCCTCTTCCCCCCTTTCTTCCCCCTTCTCTTCCCCTTCCTCTTGGTTCGCTTTTCTTCCCCTTTTCTTTGGTTCTTATGCAAGAGTTTAGTTGTTTCATGTAGATCTTGATAGAATCATGAACATTATTACATTTATATCATTCTGGTATATTATTCAACATATTTTGCATTTTGGATCATTGTAAATATTTAATTTTTAAATAAAGTTTGCACATTTATTGTTGATTGGGTTGCATATTGTTCACTGTAAAGTGCTACATAAATCACCTAATCAATGTTGTAATATAAAAAGATTTAAACTTTATAAATTTAGGTCGCGTTTGAGTTGCCTTAGATTGCTCACAAAATTATAATTAATGAAGTAAGAAACGTAATAATAATTTTCATGTGTGTTTAATTTTAACATGAGGCTACTGTGTGATCCTAATTAATTTCACATTGAAATAAATTAATTTAATAAATGATAAATATTAAATTAATAAAAATCATTATTTGTACAGTTGAGTCCGTGATTACAATTTCTTAATGTTCTTTGCAGGAGCCAATCGAATCTGTCCAATTTGACATCTTTTACGTTCAAGATTTCAATTTGCCTTGAGGATTTAACCGTTGAGTTACTAACTAAATTACCAACCAGATCATATTATTTTAATAATAATCTAATATTTTTTAACTGTTTAGCGCATTAGGATATCTCAAGTTTAGGTGTTAAGATCACTAAACACACTAACATCTTCTGAGATCTCAATTATATAGGTTTAAGTTTAGTTGATGTTTCTAATACATCGTCATCACACTTTTGATTTGAGCACATGGTTTATTAATTTGTTTAGCTTGTTGCACAACATCAAAATACACGTGCAAGCACAATTATCAGATCAGATCAGTGTGTGTTTATTTAATTCCCTATTACATGTCACACATCTTTGCTGCATCTTAGGCTGTTCATGCATTCTACGCATTCATCATACAAGATTATGTAGTTGTCTGCATGGCTTGGCCTCTCAAAGTTTTGCTTGCCACAGTCGGAAGAGGAGATCTTCTTAGGTCGGTTAGGACTCTCTTCTGCTTGATCTTCTGTTTGGCATATGTGATTTAATTTACAACGTAAAATGTAGTTAGTTGTGTTTCATTCAATCCCACTTTCTACAGATTGTTTTATTGATCTTCTAGGTTAATAAATCCTCAAAGATGAGATCCCTTGATGATATTTTGAAAGTTATTAGATCAAGTGTAAAGTTTCACTTAGCGCTATTTGAAATGTTCATACCTAGACCTTATTCATGCATTATGTTTTTGGATTTTGATGTGCACGTGAGATGGATAGTGATGCATGACGTTACCAAGGGGCCCGGTTGGTACCCACTTGTGCTGCTCGGTGACAGTATTTTATATATGATATCAGCTCATTATCTGCTACCAATGTGTATTTTAGTAGTATATTTTGGCATGTATGCCTCAGTCAAGTATATCTAGATTGTGCAATGTTGCAATGATTATCAGCTTGGCACTATTAGCCATATTACCTGCATGTTATCGTGAGCTACTATCCTATCTATGTATGGGGTTACCAGTGATTATGAATATAATTAGGCTCTATCATTTGCTTATGATCAGTGTCGGAGAAGTTGTTTTTTCTTTTCAATTCCTTCTAGATGACTATTTTATACATTTGCAAGTATTGGGGTTTTCCCTATTAGTTATTTAAGAGTCCGTGATACTCGTTGAAAATGAGTTTTCTTATATTATTATGTATGTGAGTAGGCTTGGTGTTGGACGATGTAGTTGGCCTAATCATGAGGACTCTAGTGGATGTTGGGTCAACTTTTGTGTTATGGGCTTTTGGCTGTGTTGTATTGTGTCCTCGTGGACTTCTACTATTTCTAGATATGTATGACATGTTTATATAGATGTCTTATAACTATGGATCATGCAATGATATTGTGGTCATGTGGCCTTAAGACTTCTGTTGTGACCCATGTCGGCTTGTGCCTCATGATATGATACCATGATAATTTGCTAGCTTTTGTTTACCTAACTTTATATCCTCTGTTTTGCAGATTGAATACTCTAGGGTACGTAGGCCTAACAAATTTTGTACAGGAGAGACTCTGCTGTATTTTCTCAAGAACTTAGTTTCCTTTATAAATTCGACTTATCTAAGATGTCTTATTTTCATGAGTCAAGCTTTAGGTGTCTTACATGCATTTTAGTGTTCTTTGCTCATTAGTTTCCCTTGGCTTTCGTCTTTTGGCGCCTTGAGTGAATATATCCTTCTTCTATCGATTTTTCATTTAATGGGTCATGAATTAGTATCCCGTAATTCAAAAGTTTGATTCGGTTCGCCCTACATTCCAAATCAAGGTGTTACAAACATAGTTAGTTCCTTGTTCATGATGTGTACAAGGTTGTCAAGCTCAAGTCTGTACCTACTAAAGAATTTTGGCAAAGCATTCAGCATCCAATGGTTCGATGAGATTTGGACAGAAAGTTGGTGATTTCTTTTCCAAGGGCTTCAGCTGAAGCTTCAGAAGATTTATCGATTGTCAGATTAAAGAAGTTTTAATTGATCATCTAGGTTTTAGGTAGCCAAATGATTTGGGCTAATGAAATGTGTACATTCGCTGATTACCAAAAGTGTGGATGTTCAAACCTTTTGATCTAGGAACTAAGAATGATTGTCTGGGGCTATATAGTGGGATCATGTGGAAGGGTTGGTGGGCGAGTGAGGATATATTGAATTGATAAAAAAGGGTAATATCAACGAGATGTGAAAAGAGGTGATTAACTCACTCATTGCTCAAGTGCTATAAAGGGGGGTTTGTATTGTAAATATGAGTGCTGCTTGTAAAGATCAAAATTTTTTATCTAGTGAGACCATTGTAATGATGTGGCCTAAAGTGTAAACTAATGAGCCTAAGTCATGTATTTAAAAGTATTTAACCGAAGTAGAATATTTATAATCTATTTCCACTATTAAATAAAATTTTACCCCAATAAGTATTAGATTAAGGACTAATTGTAAACTCTTACAATCTACCCACCTTGTGAAATTTTGCCTCAAAATGTCAATAATTTGGTTATGGCTAACAACCTAGCCCATGTCAAATCCACCCCATCATCTAATATGAATCAAATTGGCCCTGATATTTTCTATAAAGACCCACCCTAAAGTGTTAACTGATGTGCTTAAGTCATCATTTTAAAATTGGTTAACCAAATTAAAGATTTATATTCTATTTCTACTAATAAAATATATCTTACCATAATATGTTTTGGATGCGAGACTAATTGTGAGGGTCTTACAGCTATCATAAGGTGTATGCTTGATTAATATCATCTCCAAATGGTTTTGGAATGGGTTTTGACACTTTGGCGGATCGGTTGTATGAGAAGCAAAGCAAGGTGGAGGCTTTAATCTTCGGTTTAGTATTGTTCCACAATGTTGGAGTGTGTTCCTAGTTGACCAAGCTTAGTGGAGAGCTTGTAAGGGACTAGTGTGCTTGTTGCTTTGACTTAGTGAAAAGCTCGTAGAACATGTGTTGCTTGAGGTGGATAGGTGTTTGTCATAGTGAAGGTTAAAGAACCTACCCATTCGAAGGACTCTATGGGATAGAAAAGAGGAGAATGAGTTCTGAACCTCATTAAAAATCTTGTGCCTTATTGTGTTTATCTTCTCTTATCTCCCATTTATTTGATTATTTATTGCGCACTTTAAGTGTTTGATCATTTCCTTCACATAAAAAACTCATTGAACGTTTGTTGTTTTGTTTGAAAATAGCTAATTTATTCATAATATCTTGTATGGTTTGAACATTGATTGCCAGCTCAAGAGAATAGTAGCAAATTAACTAGTGATTAATAGTTCGTTACTTATTCATGATTATATTTGTGATAGATAGTTCAGTTCACATATTTGTGTATCGATTGAGTAAATCACTCAATATTTTCTGATCATGTATTGGTAATTCTAGGATACGTGGGCAAACAAATTTGTTTGTTTAGTCTTCTTATTGTTCAATACTTGCGCTAGAACCCTACAAATAAGATTAGAGTCAACAACGACCTCTAACCTTAGTTCAATAGATAAGTTTACCATAATGAGCTCACCTTTATTTGCAAGTATGTCTTCTATTGACTATAGTTATATATTTGTACAACATACACATCATATCCATCCTATATTAGTTTTCACAACTTCAACACCAGTGTTCCTTCTCCTCCACTCTTTTGTTCTTGGTGAATAGCTGATATGAACTTCTCTATTATTACACCTCTATAATCTTTTTAATTTCTAATACCATACCCTTTTAATCATGGGCAATAGAGAAAAAATTCCCTCAAAATAATAAAAATAAATTAAATTGTTGTAACTCTTACATTTATGATCAAGAAGTTACTCCTTATTCATAAATCTACTTATTTTTTTTAAAAAATTAAGTCATGCCCTAATTGTAGATAAATACTTAATTTCTTTTCTAAAATGCTTATTAACTCCAATATATTATAAGAAAATTTTAATTTTGTTAATCAGTATACTTTGATTACTTTAATGAAATATGTACTACTTATGAGCCTCCTCATAAAAAATTATACATGACCCTCGCATTGCGCAGGCTCACTTCTCATTTATAACTTATAAATCATGCACAATGGAACCGCTCCAATGGGGGGAGTGATGA
>JAURVB010004549.1:0-24190 GCA_033002965.1 Piper betle
AATATAAGCATGCTGCATTTTATTCTTTTTAATTAAGTTAATGAAATTCATCTCCCTGTAGGACGATACTCGAATTCATCATTCTATTACGTGTTTCAACCATGTATACTTGCATGTTATTCAAAATATTCTAACAGTGACATAATCATGTAAATCCTACTTCACATTTTAAATTAATTATCTAAATCATAATTAATACCTAACAATTGATAAAATAATTATTACTAAATCATATTACTTAACCCCGATCTTGATTATTTTGGTTATGGTTATAATTTTTAATCACTACTATTATTTGTAGCAATTTAATTAATTAAGTTGTTCGATTAAATTATTTCAAATAATTTGTATTATTCAAAAATATTATTAATACAATTATTTTAAATTATTTGACTCAATAAAGTTTCGAACTTTATTTATTTTCATCATTCTCTTTAGGTTCGACGCTAGTGATTGCTACCCGACTATAGTTTAATAACCCATTTTCTACATTACTTACTTGTTATTAAGATAATCCACTTTATTTACCTATATATTAAATTTATTAAAGTAAAGGTAAAATCTTTATTTTATTAATTACTTATAACCATCCGATTTAATTTAATCGCTTGTTGTGCCGATTAATTATCGAGCTTTTATCATTACCATATTTTGTTTTATTACTCGTGGCGATTTTGTACAATAATTAATTAGTTTAGTAACTTTAACCCATAACCCATTAAAATAATTATTTTTAAAGGTTTATTACGTGTTCGTATTATTTTTAACTCGAGTCGGTATCGAGTCAGGTGGTATTTATGAGTTGGTATTATTATTTAACTCCAGCTGTGTCGAGTCAAGCATTATTTACAAGTTTGCCACCCAAGGTATTTTTCTTCTTCTTCTTCTTTCCCGGCGCCATCCCCTGTTCCCGATAACAACCGCCCGCCAGCCGCCGCCGGCGTTCGTCTCCAGCCGCCGCCAATCGTCGCCGACCAGCCCTACCATGTCCTTGTGGTGTCACCTCGGCCAACTCCGGTTGTCTTCCAGCTGCGACGACGCCTGCATCGTCTGCCTAGCGGCGCACTCCCGTTGGCGATTCCACAGTCTGCGACCGTCGCCGCCACAATTGGGTGGTCCCCTCATCACCCTCGACCACCTATCAACTTTCCCTAGCCAGATTGGAACCAGTCGCCACCCAGGACGGCCGGATTTCTTCCTCCACCGCCGTCGCCTCTCTTTTACCGCTGTCCTCTGTTTTTGGCCATTTACCACCCCAGACCGACATCCACACACGTGAAATTGACCCTATACTGATCGACGAAGAGAGTAGGATCATCTTCCGACGCGGAACGACATGGCCACCGATTCCCGGTGAAACCTCGCCTGTGCCTACCCATCTCGCCGAAACAGGGGACTCGTCGGCCAAGTTAAACTTTAATTTCTGTTTAGTTTCTTTCTTATTGATTTTAAACTTTAATCCTCACGATTATAATGCTTATTATCAAATTAAAAAATGTATGCAAGAAAATTAAGAAGAGGGAGATAGAAAGAATACCTAGGCAAGGAAGAAGACACGCCGGTAAAGAAGAGGAGAAAAGAAAAAGCGAATGAAGGCTAGGGTGGAGGATGTTCTTCATAAAATAAAATAAAATGACGGCTAGGGTATGTGAAAACACCTGTATTTCATTTAACCAGATAACCGGGTAAATAATAAAATATAATAATTAACCGGGTAGGATTTACCGGTATTGGATATAACATGTTCGGTCCTTCCTAAACGGCGTTCGTGTCTTCTTTTTTCTTCTACAGTCTTTACATTAGCCCATCGATCGAGATCATGATTGAAACAGATATAGAGAAGTTAAAGAAAGCAAACTTTATTTACGAAGTCAAGTACCCGAAATGCTTGGTAAACATTGTCCCGATAAGGAAGAAGAGCAGCCAAATGAGGATTTGCGTACACTTTCGAAATCTCAACAAAGCGTGTCCTACGGATGTATTTCCTTCGCCAATCCTTGATATTTTACTTGACAACATAGTTGATTGCTAGATGTTTTCCTTCATTAATGGATTCAGCAGCTACAATCAGATTCACTTGGTAGGTGAAGATGAAGAAAATACTACTTTTTAAATGCCTATTAGAATTTATTGTTATATAGTAATGTCATTTGGTTTGAAGAATGCAAGGGCTACTAACCAATGGGCAATGCAATATATTTTTGTAGACGTGCTACTTGAGGATATGGAGGATTATGTCGATGACATAATTGTGAAGTGAAAAGCAAGAAGTGATCATTATGTTACAAAAGGTACTTCACCGATGTAAAGTCAATAACATGAAGTTTAATCCACAAAGATGTGCTTTTGGTGTCTCGTAAGAACAATTTTTCAAATTTTTGGAGCACGAGTAGAAGTCCAAGTTGACCCTGCCAAAATTCAAGTTATTGGGATATGAATCCACCTATCTCCCTACGTCAATTGTTGAGCTTCTTACGAAAGATCAACTACATTTGAAGGTTTATCTCATAATTGTCTTAAAAGATTTTGTTGCTTACTCCATTACTGAAGGAAGGTGACATGTTGTAGTGGGCCAAAGCATGTGAATGAGCATTTGAAAAGACAAAGACAGGATTGCTAAAGCCTCCAATATTACATGCCCCAGTGCCAGACAGACCACTGATCCTATACATTTCTCACACAGAGGCAGCACTTGCGGCTACCTTAGCCTAGGCTGACGACCTTGGGAGAGAACGACCGGTGTATTACTTGAGCAAAGCCATCAGTTCAATTGAACATTGGTATATAAGGATTGAAAAGGCATGCTTAGCCTTGGTGTTTGCTATGCAAAAGTTACAACACTACTTTCTTACACATGAAGTATAGTTAGTGGTACATGACAACCATGCTTGATAGTTGCTCCAACAACCAGCCTTGTCGGAAAGAGCAGCGAGTTGGCTTTAGAAGTTAATCGAGTTTGACATTAAGTGCATCACACAAAATGCAATAAAAGGTCAAGCAATTGCCAAGCTACTCACCAACCATTCAATGCTAACATCAGAAAAGAAAGAAATCCATTTCGACACAGATAAGGAACTAATAAAGTGGACTTCGTATTTTGATGAAGCAGCAGTGGGAATGCGAGGAGGAGAAAGATCAACCAGAGGAGCTGGAGTTGTCCTAGTGGAGCCTTTAGGGAATATGTATTTACACGCTAACAACTTAGTATATTTTTGCATCAACAACAATGTAAAGTAAAAACCAATATTGCTTGAACTGCTGCTTGCAAGGAATTTGAAGGTAGAATACTTGCTAGTTCGAGGTGACTCATTATTGGTGATCCAAGAAGCTGCAGGGAATTTTGGAGTTAAGGAAGCTCACTTGGTAGTGTGCGCGGCACATTTGATCCAATTATTGAAGAACTTCAAAGAAGTTGTGTTTGAACATATTCCTCGCTCTACAAATCACATGGCAAATGCACTCTCTGTATTAGGATGAAAATTCATTGCTAAAGGAAGAATCATAGAGCCAATTATCTGGTTTGCTAGCTATGATGCACCTCCCAGTGCAGCCCTACCGTAAACTATTGTAGTTGAAAGCTTCACACTAGAGAAGTTTGAGTATTGGTATGGAGATATTATCAACTTTTTAGCACACAACCAGCTACCCAATAATCAATACAAGGTTCATGAGGTGCAACGAATTACTTTACGTCATTTCGTTGAAGGAGAATGGCTATATCGCCGAGTATTTGACCATGGAAGAAAGTTTGAAGGCTATGAGAAATGCACATGAAGGGACTTGTAGGGAGAGCACCAAGGTGGAAAGGTTACATCACCTTTTACTTCAAATTGGATACTTTTGGCTAACAATGTACAAGGATTGTATGGATTTTGCTTGGTCATGTGAGAAGTGTCAGTTGCATGCACCTTTGAAACATTTGCCACCTAAACCATTGCACCCAATTGGCACCTATTGGTCATTTCAGATTTGGGGGCCTGATTTTATTGGTCCCATATATCCATTATCGTCTTAGGGGGTCACAAGTTTATCTTGATGGCAATCTAGTATTTTACTAAGTGGGGAGAAGCAATACCGGCGAGGCGACAAGAGGGAGAGTGCATTGCCCAAATAAAGGAAAAAATCATTTGTTGGTTTGGAGTTCCCCATAAGTTTATTATGGAAAATGGCACGCCATTCATGGGATGACAAGTTTTAGTGTTAGCAGAGCAACACCGGTTTGAAATGGTACAATCATCACCATACAATCTGCAATCAAATAGGTAAATGGAATCTTTCAACAAGATTTTGAAGCAAATGTTGAAAAAAATGGTGGCGGACCATTAGCGTGATTAGCATGAGAGGCAACTCAAAGCGTTGTGGTTGTACTGTTACTCCTTTTTCCTTGGGTTATAGAACGTAAGTTATCCTGCCTTTGGAAGTAGAATTACCTGCATTGAGGATGTTAATTGCTTCATAGCAATCACCGGAGTAGGCAGAGCATCTAGCAAGCAAAAATGAACTCAAAATGATTGACGAACATCATCGTGTTGCCGGGGAAAAGTTAAAGAAATACCAAAAAGCAATGACAAGGAAATACAACTAAGATATAGAGCCTCACAAGTTTAGCCCCGGGATGTTAGTGATATGAAACACCTGTGAAGTTAGAGTAGGATTGCTTATATCTAAATTTTCCCCATCATTGGAAGGGCCATGTGTTGTGAAGTGAGACGTTGGTAAAGGATATTGTGAGTTGTCAACAATTAATGAAGAATTATTGTTTCAAGTCAATGCTAGATACCTAAAAATTTAGTGAGGCCCTATGATAGGAGGTTGCACCCCCCACCACACCACCCCCCCCCCCCGCGAAGGAAGCCTAAATGGCAAGTAGGTGGATGGATGTACATTGTGCGTAGCAAAAGCAAAAAACAGAAGGTCAACAACTCGGAGTATATATTTGCTGATCCTTGTTTCTGAGTTTGCAAAACTTTGGAGAGGGGGCTAATGTTCCACATATGACCCATTCATGCTCGTGGAAGTACTCATCATGGATTGAATCAAGCTGTCTCCTTTAGGTAAAGAATTGGTCCAAGGCAGTTCCCCAACAGAAGGAAGTGGATAAAAACAAGAGAGCATAAAAGCTCTACCAATGGGGGATAAGGCAAGATGGTAGAGGATATGTAGCCAGCAATCTTGAAACAAAATATTGATGGAAGGCTCTATAAATTGTGAGATCCCTTAACTTAATCCCACATCTAATACCTACTAGGAAAAGATCATGTTTATGTGAGAATGGACTATATATCTTTAACTTCGGTTAACCATTTCCTTTAACAACCCGCCCGTTCCGAGCCACGAGCCAAGTGTTACTATATAAAACTAAGTGTCTCATAAATTAATTTTCTATTAATTTTCAAGATTTTAAATAAACTTTATGACATAAGAAGTTAATATAATAAATGCTCGGAATAATTTAAGTCCCATGAACCGAACCAAAATCCCACTATCATGCAAACAATCTCGAGAAAAGAATAGTCCAATAATAGAGTCCTCCAGCTGTCCCGACTCTACCCATCCTTCCATGCTCATACCTGCGGAGGCAATTCCGCAGTAGTGATAAAAACACTAAGTCATATAATTACAATGAAACAAGTCAATATAATCCCTATCAACATCTCAATTAATCTTTTAGTGATTATGAGCCTATGCTGAGCTCTTAATATGCTGGGAGGGTGGCCACCCCATCCAGCTACAATCCCATGCATGCGCACACACGCTATGTGGCCCTACAGCCTGTAGTTACCGATATTTGCCATTGACTCACCCTCTCGGTATCACAAGTGCATAATGAGCCGTCTTGCGCCATTGCGCCCTGTCACCCCTTTCGGCATGGGGGCAGGTATTCAATCTTTCAGGGGGTGCTGCCTTGTGTCAAATTGAGTCAATTCATTGACCCTGGTTGCGTTCGGCGCATGATGGTCGAATCGACTCAAGTCGACCAAGACTCCCACATAGTAATTTTTAAGGGTGCTGCCCCGTGTCAGACTGAGCCAATTCTTTGACCCCGGTTGCACTCAGCGCATGGTGATCGAATGTGGACTCAGGCTGACCAAGACTCCTAAATCGAAATATATAACATTTCAAGTAATTATACGAACCTGGAATTGTGATGAGGCATCCGCAACTACGACACATGATCCTAATATGAATGTAATTTCTCTAAAGCCAAATGTGCTCACAAGCTATCCAGAGGATGTTTCATTTAACAATAGAACTCTCCTTTATATAGAAGAATATGTGTGGAATTCAAGAAGTCATTATATTAAATTTTATTAATATGTGTGGAATTTAAGAAGTCATTACATTAAATTTTATAGAAAAGAACGTAATCACTCATAACTATATCATTTGTGTGATAATGAAAAGTCAAAAACTTACTATTAAGTGAATACGAATGGGTTATAAATGATATTGATTCTTAAGAATTTATTTAATTAAATATTATTTATGGTTCGTTTTAAGATTTATAAAACCCTAAATAAAATAACCTAATTATTTTTTTCGGGGTTTTACAATCTCCCCAGCTTAGGAATTTTCGTCCTCAAAAATATAATAAGGAGAAAAATTGGGGTTTTATAATCTCCCCAGCTTGGGAATCTTCGTCCTTGAAAATATAATAGGGTCATGAGTAGTTTTTTTTTTATTTAAGCATTGCCACTCATATGCATAGCTAAAGTGGGGCACACTGTCCCATGACACTATTATCCATATCGCACAGGTGACCCATACCACCCATACTACCTAGATAACACCTCTGATTGTAAAGGCGTCCCATATACGCTCATTGGTTTAGGTGTCACGTGCACCTAGCATGACACACAAGTGGCACACCTATAATGACTTACCATCTAAAACAATGAAAATTAATTTTATAAAAGAATGATCAATTCTTATATAAAAGAAAATTTACCCTTGGGATAGTGGACTCTTAGACTTTCAACAAGGTAATGATTGATTTGCATGGTTCCGTGGGAAACACAGCTCTGATACCACCTGTAACGACCCGGCCCAAAGTGCAACGTAATGGGCCTAAGTCATTTCTTTAAAATGGTTAACCCAAGTTAAAGATCTATAGTCCATTCTCACTTATAAACATGATCTTCTTTCAATAGGTATTATATGTGGGATCTTTTAAAAAAATGACCTAGCCCATTATGTTGCACTTTGGGCAGGGTCGTTATAAATAGTATCAGAGCAACCTGGTTCCGTGTTAGATGGTGGGCTGGACTACAGACGATTGGCTAAGGCTGCCGGTCACGGACCAGAGAAGGACGTGTGATGGGGCTAGCAACGGAGGTTGTGTGTAGGAATTTCCGGGACAAAATTTCCTAAGGTGGGTGGATTGTGAAGATCCCTCAACTTAATCCCACATCTGATACCTACTGGGAGAAGATCCTGTTTATAAGTGAGAATGGACTATAGATCTTTAACTTGGGTTAACCATTTTAAAGAAATGACTTAGGCCCATTACGTTGCACTTTGGGCTGGGTTGTTACAAATGGTATCAAAGCAACCTGGTTCCGTATTAGATGGTGGGCTAGACTAGGGACGTTGGCTAAGGCTGCCGGTCATGGGCCAGAGAAGGTCGTGGGCTGGGGCTAGCAATGAGGCCGTGTATAGGAATTTCGGGGACAAAATTTCCTAAGGTGGGTGGATTGTGAAGATCCCTCAACTTAGTCCCACATCTAATACCTACTGGGAGAAGATCATGTTTATAAGTGGGAATGGACTATAGATCTTTAACTTGGGTTAACCATTTTAAAGAAATGACTTAGGCCCATTACATTGCACTTTGGGCCAGGTCGTTACATAAATAGCCAAACTTTTAAGTGTTGAGGTGGGGGGCTCAAAATTGTGAAGGAGAAGGTATGGAATGCTGCCGGCTGGCTACCATGAATGAGCTGTGAAGAAAAGTAGAGATGCTGGCGGTGCATGGAGCCAAGAGAGAGAAGCCAGAGGGAGCAGCCCCTCACCGGAGATGCTGCTCTGGTGACCCTCGCCAACACTGCAAAGTTTCTGTTGCTGTTGTTTTGTCAAGAGGAGAAGAAGAGTTATAAGGCTGCATATCAAAGAGGAAGGCTGCCCTTCCCATATTACATCTTGTTCCCGTAAACACCAAAGGGTCTCGACAAAGCTTCTCTCCTGCTATTGGATCAAATCCAACATTTTGGAGCCTCTTGCCACGTCAGAAAGGAACACCACTTGCCACATAGTCAATGGATTGGCTTCCGCCACCAAGAGGAATGTCACCCTTCCCAATTGTTGGGTTTATCCTACATCGGTCGTAAATGATGTGGGTGAGTGTATATAGGCTAATAGGAAAGGAGTCTTATTCTTGGAGTTAAACTTTTGGATTAAAAGATGCGCGTAACACCTATTGCAAGTCCCTTTGGGGGGCCCAAAGGGCTCAAAGAAGTGGTATCAGAGCCTAGTTGGGGAGCCCAAAGGGCCGAGAAACGGTATCGGGGCCAGGTTCGAGCCAGGTGTTTGCCTACGTCGATTGTCGGTATTTCCTTCATGGGTTCCACTTGATTATTTTAAAGAGAGGAGTTTGTCATGCGTGGGTGCCGTTTGGGAAGGGGTGGGATTGTCAGACGATAATGACTTCGGGGGATCGCCCGATGTGTAAAAGGGAGTTGTTAGGTTTATCCCACATCGGTTGTGTAGGGTGTTGGTGACTTGTATATATGCTAATGGGAAAACCTTGCTTTCCTGAGCTAACTTTTGGTTTAAGAGAGGCTCGCGACACCTATTATAATTCCCTTTTGGGTGGGCCCCAAGGGCCCAGCAATAGTATCAAATCTTGGTTGGGGGACTAAAAGGGCTCAAGAAATAGTATTAGAGCCAGTTTATGATCATGGGAGATTTAGTACTTGCCTATACCGATTGTTGGTGTTTCCTTCATAGGTTCCACTTGATGATTTAAGGGGAGTTTATTAGGTGATGATATGTGAGTGTCATCTGATGAAGAGGAAATTATTAGACGATGATTGTTTTGGGGTCGTCCGGTGTATAAAAGGGAGTTGTTGGGTTTATCTTATATCAGTCATATATGATGTTGGTGAATTGTATATACGCTAATGGGAAAATTTTATTCTTTAAATTAACTTTTAAATTAAGAGAGGTTGTGACACTTATTACAAGTTCTTTTTGAGGGCCTAAAGGGCCCAGCAGAGTAGTATTAGAACTTGGTTGGGGGCCTATGGGATGCAAGATCAATTACTTCACACAAAGAAGCCTAGTCGTGGACTGCTGCTGCTTCTCCAAGAATAATAGTCCTATCACTGCCATTGAGGAAATCCATCCTAGTTGCCACGATGAGTTCGTGAAGCCGAGGAGTCTCTCTTGCTGTCCTGCCGTCACTCTGTTCAGAACCAAAACTGGGAGAAGCATCCGAGTTGGAATGTTGCTGCGCATCGTCTGTGAGATACTGCCGTCCGTTAATTGGAGAGATTATTGCCTCGGCAAAGCCCATGCCTTTCTTCGTTGCTGCCTTGATGCTGTGAGCCCCCGTTAAAGACCAATAGAAGAACTCACTACGTCACCGGACCAAGAGACTGGGTAGGAGCATAGCGCTGGCTGATCTGCTGTTTCAGTCACCAACTCGACGCCCAAGTCGATCCAACCTTTCCACTGTCAGGTGCTTCTCCATCGCTGGGTCTATGTTCTTGACGAAATCACTAAAATGGAGCACGTTGAAGGCTTGCCGCTGCCATCCGCCACTATGAGAGCAAGATCAATCATTGGGAGATCAATGTGATCGTCATTAGATTTCACTGCTTGAGAGGGGATCAAACGCTGGAACAACAAAGAAGAAACCTTGGATCTTTGGTGCCATTTCACTGCCCACCGGAGATACGGAGCTGATCATAGCCACCGTTGCAGAGGAATTGCAGCACCCACCATCCTGCTGTCCAAGCCTTGCCAGGAAGTTTGCTGTCAAAGCTTTGCATCTGCCGCCTCATATCTGGAGCTCACCTGTTGAAGCTGCAGTGCTACCAAGAAGTTGTCGTGCCATTGCCACGCCAGAGCCGTGGAGCCGACACCAAATAGTTGTACTTTCCAGTCACCGGAAAAGAGCCACAAGGGAGCTGACTTTAGACATTGGAGCCTTGCCTCGCTTTCATGGCATGTTTCTGCATTCCCAACGCGTTGGCGAGGTCTGTGCTATCATTTAAAGATCAAAGCGAGCAGAACTTGGAGCTTCAAATTCTGGCAAGTACTTTGAGGCATAGTTCATGCAAAAGTCAACTAAGTTTTGTAACATGTAAATGAGCGAGAAAAATTAATGAATCCCGGGTATTAATATCACTCTTGACTAACTAAAGAATTCGAATTTAACCTAAAGAACTATGTCAAAAATTTCTTGGTATTTTATTTTTATTTTTATTGTATAGTTTCTTTAGGTGGCGAGGGCGTCAAACTCTCTAACCCGACACAAAGTGAAGTGTGATTTGTGAGGGGCAAAGATAATCTCTCCACGACCTTAGAGTGAAAATCACTATTGCAAATATCAGATCATGAATAGGATTGTTACACTCATGCAACTTTAGGTGATGAGATGCATAGGCAATTACTTTGTCTCTCTTCATCAAGATGCAATTGAGGCCAACTCCCATAGCATCCGTGTAGACTACAAAGTCATCATGCCCAATCTGGCAAGGTTAGAACAGGTGCTAAAGGCAACCTCTCCACCAGCGTCCTGAAACATTGGTTACACTTTGTCTGTCCACATAAAGTGTTCTTCCTTATCTTTTGTGTAAGAGGGGATCATATGGAGGAGAAACCATATATAAATCGATGAAAATACCGTGTTAGACCAAGTAAATTCAGAACCTATGAAGGTGTCATTGATTTCTCCCACTATACAACTGTTTTATCTTTACCGGATTTACTGAAATCCCAGTTGTCAACACAATGTGCCTCAAGAAGAAGACTTCTGAAAGTGAAAAATCACACTTCGAGAATTTTTAAAATAGTCGGTACTTCATCATGATCTATAACATCATACAGACATGGTGGTCGTGCTCCTCTCTCAATGAAGGCTACATTTAGGACGAGTTTTTGGACCAATGCTCGGGGAAGCGTTCATGGGCATTGTGAATAGTATTTACTCCCTACTTAGCTAAGTTTGTGTTAGTCTTCGTCAACTGATGATTGCTAGATGTTAGGTGAATCTTCTAAAAGACCACTACCGACCACAACTATAATTGATGCACAAATACATGTCTCCCATCCTTTTTCATCACAAATAGAATTGGAGCTCCCCTTGGTGACATATTCGGTCAGATAAAACCATGATCTAACATTGTCTGCAAGTACTCTTTAAGCTGCCGGAGCTCAAGTGAGTATTCTTGTACATAGCGCTAGAGACTGCCCTAGCATCAGGTTGATGGCAAAATCAACCTCTCTCATCTCGTGGCAACCCTAGTGATCTCATTTGGGAAGACATCTGCATACTCCCTGACATCAACATGATTTTATGAGCTTATTTTGGAATTTTTGTTGTTGTTTACTTTGATGATATCTTGATTTAAAGTAGGAACTTGAATGACCACATTGAACATTGGACCTTTGTTCTTGAAGCTTTGAGATATGCAAAATTTTATGGAAACCTTTTGTAGTGTAGCCTTTCCATAGACAATTATTTTTCTTAGTTTTGTTGTGTGTGCCAATGGTGTTCAAGTGGACAGTGAGAAGATTAAAGCAATCAATGATTGGCCTACACCTTCAACCATCACAAAAGTTCGAAGTTTCCATGATCTAGCAGGATTCTATTGGACATTTGTGCTAAAGTTTAGCACCCTTGCTGCACTATTGGCTGAAATAATCAAGTAAAGTATTGGCTTCAAATGGAGAGATGAAAAGAGAATTGGAATTCAACATTTTGAAAGGAAGGCTAAGTTCTGCTCCTTTACTTCGTCTCCCAGATTTCTCTAGACCTTTTGAAATGGAATGTGATGCTTCTCTTGTATTGGTATAGATGTTGTACTTATGCAAGCAAGAGACCCACTGTATACTTCAGTGAAAAAGTTAATGGGGCTCCCTTGAACAACTCCCCCTATGGCAAGGAACTCTATTCATTGGTGAGAGCTTTAGAGACTTTACAACACTACCTATGGTCTAAAGAATATGCCATTCACACTGATCATGAATCCTTTCAACATCTGAAACGACAAGGTGAGTTGCATAGGAGACATGATCGTTGGATTGAGTTCATTTAAATGCTACCATATGTAATTCAGTACAAACAAGGTAAGGCTAATGTTGTATCTGATGCATTGTCTCGAAGGTATGTTCTTATTTTTACTCTCAATGCCGAGTTTCTGGGTTTTGAGCATACAAGGAAATTATAACTAAGTGATTTTGGATTTTTTTGCTATATTTGATGCCTGTGAAGTAAAACCTTTTGAAAAGTTTTACCAACAAAGATGGGTATTTAGTTCTTGAAAACAATAGTTGCATTCCACAAGACTCATTGTGTGAACTTGTTGGAGAGTCTCATGGGGGAGGCTTGATGGGGTATTTTGGGATTCTTAAATGTTTGAAAATTTTAAAAGAACATTTTTTTTGTCACACTTGAAAAGAGATGTTAAAAGAATATGTAATAGATGCATAACATGTAGAAAGGCCAAATCTCGAGTCAAACCACATGGTCTTTATAAAGGTTTAGCTGTTCCTAATCACCCTTGGACTGATGTTTCCATGGATTTTGTCTTAAGTTTTCTCAAGACTAAGACTGGATGAGATTCTATCTGTGTTTATTGAATTCTCAAAGATGGAACATTTCATTTCTTGTAAAAAATCTGATGATGGTACACATGCGGCAGGCTTATATTTTAGGGAAGCTGTGCATCTACATGGAATTTCAAAAAATGATTGTTTGTGATCATGATGTTAAATTCCTCAGTAATTTTGGGTGTCTTGTGGAGAAAGTTGTGGGATCCTCCTTGTTATTTTCAACATCTTTTCACCTCCAAACTGATGGTCAGAAGAAAGTTGTTAATAGAACTTTAGGAACTCTATTACAAATTGTGATTAGTAAACACCTGAAGTCTTGGTAAGATTACAATCCTCTAACTGAATTTGCTTATCAACAAAGTGTGCATTCTTTCTACTCCATATTCTCTATTTGAGATTGTTTATGTTTTTAATCTATTAACCCGATTGGATTTACTTCCTTTGCCTGTCAATGAAATTGCCAACTTAGATGAATAGCACAAGGCAGATTTGGTGAACTAGATTCATAAGAAAGCATGAGAGCAGATTCTGCAACATAACAAGAAAGTAGCTTCCCAATCGAACAAAGGAAGAAAGAAAGTTACCTTCAAACCAGGAGAATGGGTTTGGGTTCATTTTCACAATGAACGATTTCCCAACCATAGGAAATCCAAACTAGACCCTCGCGGTGATGGTGCCTTCCAAATTTGGAAAAGATTAATGATAATGCATATAAAATTGATTTTCTCGATAAATATCAAGTTAACCCAACTTTCAATATTTTTGATCTCTCTCCTTTTTATGCAAAACCAAATTGGAGGATGAATCCTTTTCAAGAAGGGTGGAATGATACAATCATGGATGCAACTTCTAATGAAGAAAGTTAGCTTAACTTTAAAGACGGTTTATAAAAGCTTAAATAATACAAAGACAGCTTTCTTCCTGGCTGGACCAATCACATGAGCTCGTGTAAGGACTATGCAAGAAATTGTGTAATACATTCTTATGCACGCAAAGGAAGGCAATGTAATTGCACAAGATGAGCTGGGCTAGAAGATGGTTAATATTCTATAAGTCGAAAAGAAGAAGGGCCCTTCTAAAGCCCAATTTCATAATCAACTTCTGTGCAGCTTTCAACCAGACTATTTTGAAGTAAAAAATGTTGTTTATGATTATAGATGGTGGTTGAACCAAACCTATAAAGAAATTTAGTTTTTGTTTGATCTTTTCTACCTTTTAAAGACATTAAATGCTTGGAACCACCCCAGATAAGAAATAAAGTTTGCAGCTTTCCTAGGCTTCTAGTGTTATTACGAACACATATAATTTTTTTGACTATAAATACTGGGGACAGCATCATTTCTAATCACCAACTTCGAAACATATTATTTTGTGACAAATGTTCTTTAAGTTGTTTTTGTCAAACTTGCCAAATTTCAAGTGTGACTAATTGAATTTTTAACCCTTATAATATTGGTTTGTTGGCCTTCTTTAGCCACGAGGTCAATATTCTTCAATAAAATTGGTTTCTCACTCTTCATAGCAAATGAGTCAATATTCCTATTGTTCATTATATTGGTTTCTGGTTCAATATTACAAAGGTGTCAGTAGTCATTATCTTCCAAACCTTCTTTGGACGATCTAGGAGTAGTTTTCTCACGGTTGAATCCCTTAGGTTTTCATCAACTTAGCACCTTCACCTTGGTGTCTAGTAAAGGTGACATGCCACTTTCCCCACTTGTTTGAGTATCTCAAATGATCCTACATATCTTAGAATTAGCTTGCCGAACTTGCCAAATATCATCATGAAACACCCAAAATCCGGTCCACGCTCGTAAACTGAACCGGCATGTTACATGCCCCAGTTAGATCGGCTAACTCGAACCCAACTCGTGAGGATCTAATCTCTAGCATCTTAAGATGAAGATATTACTCGTCATGCATGGACAAATGCACAGAATCCTAACATGATACTACATGGATGGCATGTAAAGTAATTCATACAACAATACGATTACGATCAAAATCAATAAAAATTTTAAAATAAAATGGACAAGTCACCCCTAAAAGTGCGATTAGGGTCCACCCTATCAAAATAATATATACATGTATATATACATATATCAACAATTTCATTCACACACAATCTAATATGCTGTAAACTCATTCTAGAACTTGGGTCTCAACCCACAATGCTTCCACTGTGCAATCTATTCACATTTCTTTTTCCTGTCATCATGTCTTAGTATTTCATCTCATCATGTCCTCATATTTTAACATTTAATCACATCACATTAACATAATAACATCATAACAAAATATTAACCACTCTATCGACTGACATGTGTGCAAGCGACATCAGTGCTCCTCTGTCCAGGTTGGCACATCCAACACGTGACCATTACCTACATATAGTATAAAAACACGTAAGTAACAAGTGTTACTGGTCCAAAAAGAAAAATAACTATAACAAGCTGGCTATGAGAGCAAACTCTCATATGAAAGAAAACATCATATACTGCTCGTGAACACTCTAAAGGGCACCTACTGAGGAGCCACTGGGCTGCAGACCCGGTAGCATCCCGAACTGACTGATCTGCTGCTGCTGATGCCTCTCTCAGCATTTTCTTACTTCATTTTCTGGTCTCAAATCCTAAGCCCTCTCCTTACCTCCATATTTCTCCTGGCCTTGAGCACGAAGGCCGAGTACTTTCAAGTAGTCGCCTTTAGTACCCTTTGAACCACAAGTCTGGACATGCGCTGTACTAAACAGTACCCGTAAACCCTCCACGTTCTCCAGGTGTGAGGAACTCAAACGCGGAGTTGTCAGGATCCCTCGGGAATGGAATAGTCTGCTGCACTAATCCAGAGCCCGCTTTGACTGTCACGGCATCCGCTCATGGTACGTGCAGTCGGTTTCTCCATCTCTCGTCTCACTGATAACTTGATAAAATTATATATATATAGGCCTGGGAAGGGATTTATATAATAGGCCCGAAGGCAACTTGTGGTGGATCTTGTTTTTCGAAATCATCCTCGAGGGAGGGTTATTAATCCGGAAAACTGTTCGGTTAAATGGCCCGAGTTAAGTGGGATCCGATAAAATGCCACTTAACCCGTCCTGCAAACAATAAAATAAACATACAATAGAAGAGACGTAAAACAGAGATCGAGTCCTAAACGGACCTGGTAGAAGCTCCAAGCATGTCATCGCGCCTAGGCGGCGAGCTCCTACTCCGTACCTACACATCAAAACTAAATACTAACGCCCGCTAACTAAATGATGCATCAAACTCATCATGATCAATCACACTCACAATACAAATCATCATCCAATCAACAATCAAATAATCATAAATGTGAAAGTAATTCTAACTCATCCTATTCATACCAATTTTATTATGTTTTTCTAAGTTACGTCATATTCACTTATCATGCTCAAACTTGATCTACCTCATTAGATCACTTACTATTCATTCACTACTTAATCACATCATGCACATCATTACTTCATTCATAGCTCTAAGCATTTATCATATCAACTACATCAATCCTAGCATGTTGTGCTAACAATCATCAATTTTAAATAATCAAATCAGAGGTAATTATACCTCACGTCGTCGGCAATCGGCGACGGCTAGGGTTTCGTCGCGCGTCTCGGAGCTCGAATTCGGCGCTCGTCGGTGTCCGAAGTTCGATCGGGATCGACTGGATGAGCTCCGCGGAAGATCCGGCGAATTCCAGCGAATCCGATTTTCTGGCAGGTTCTGGCAGTTTTCCGGCAGTTTCAGTGGTTTTCCAGCAGCTTCCGACGGTTTTCCGGTGGCGGCGTCTACTGGCTGGATAGGGGTCATATTGGGTATCATTGGAACCGGCTCGGCGAGCCCGACGCATCTACGACGTCGACATGGCCAGTGGAGGTGGCGGCTCGCCAGAAAATGTCTAAAACAGAGCGGCGGCGATGGGTGAAGAAATCTGGCCGGTCTGGGCGGCGATGGCCTCCGCTCCGGTCGGGAAAGATCACTGGAGGGTCGAGGGTGCCGAGGCTACCACCCGATCGTGGCGGCGACGGTCGCCGGCGGCAGAATCGGCGACGCAACCATGGCACTAGGCGCGGCGATTCCGGCATCGTGGAGGTTGGGCGACGGCCGGGACTAGTCAGGGCGGCACGGCGACGCTACGGCGAGGCTTGGCGGCACCGATTGGTGGCAAGGTGGCGTCGGCCGCGGTGGCGGTGGCATGCACAGTGGGCGGCGCACGGCAAGGGTTTGGGGAAGAAGAAAGGAAAGGTCGGGGGAGAGGAAGAAAATGACTGGTGGCAAACTCGTAAATAATACTTGACTCGTCTCCGGCTCGAGTCAAGAATAATAACTAAGTCGTATTAAATCCTAAAAAAATTGAGAAAAATCCCATAAAATCAAACAAACACCAAAACATCATAATGATATGCTCTAGAACTATCAACCCACCCAAACTGCCCGTAACGCGTCCTAACGCGGTAAACAGCCTAAAACTAATTCTACAATCCACTATATATAAAATAAAAATAATAACTGGCATACTCTCATATATTCTGATAACTCATTCTGTTCTGCTGTGTTCATGACGTTATCATCATATACTTGGGTACGCATGACCCTCATAGCTCATACACACGACTGGCGTCGGCTCAGTACACGTGTTCTAAAACTGACTCGACTCGAAAATAACGGTCGAACCGACCGGTTCTGAATATAAAACCCTGACTCGAATCGTGGGTTTTACAATCTTCCCTCTTTATAAAAATTTCGTCCTCGAAATTTCAACTCAAGGAGGTTCTACTGAAACTAGTACCTAGAAGCTAGGATACACATCAGTTGTATCCTCTACTGCTTCAACAGTCATATACATCCTCACTGACTGTAGTGGTGCCGATCATGGTGAGTCCTGCTAGTGATGCTGACCAATATCAAACATTCTGGATTCTATACTTCCTGTGCATCTGTTCTGACATTATCATCATCCTTCTCTTCTATCCTGATCCTTACTGTTGTCTGTGCCTGTTCTGACATTACCATCATAATTCTCTTCTGTTCTGATCCCTAATGCTAACTTGGCAGGAAAACCTAGATCACCCCTAAGGGCCTACTGGGTTGGTCAAGCAGATACTCTAGAGTATCGCAAGGTTCTAATCTGAGCTATGTCTGGGAAAACTACATCGAGGGTAAGACCTACCTGCTAGCATCTACCCATGTCCCTCTAATCCTCATCTGTGAAAAGTCACCTACATGTACTCTCAGGAAACTCTATTCCTAAGTCCTACAACCAACCTAAAGTGTGCTATGAGTCTCCTACTAGGTCGAGTGTATAAACTAATGAGCTGCATGGCTCACTGTCGCCAGTCTAGATCCAACTCTCAAGTGTCCCTATATAAGGAACTGGACCGCTCACTGGGTCCTAGTTGACTTGGTCCTGAGTCAAGTATCTCACTCTATTCTATAAGAGAACAAGGATAGCTGCTATGACTCTACTGCATACTACGGCTCAGGTGACTATCTATACAACCACTAACTACTGTTGAAAGGAGGCGAGAACACCTGTACATACACAGTGTGTCTCAAGGAGTATGATAACATACTCTGCATGGTCTGTAGAGCCTGCATCTGGTCTGTGGCATGTGCTCTGGTCAATGTATACTCATCTCAATCATCTGGATAAACTGATGGTACAACTAATTCATACAAAGGGGTGAGTGGAAATTCTCAAGTGAAAACTCCACTCTGTCTAACATCTATGGGTTATAGGAAAGGAGGCTGAATCTCGTGGAAATCTAGTCACACTGCTCAAGAACTCTCGATAGGTGACATCTCATCCTCACATGTGGTATCTGACGCCAGGTAAATGAGGGAATCCACTAGGCTAAGAAAAACCTGCTACATAGGTATGTCCCTCTGATCTATGGTGAGGTCAAGGTGTCATGCAAGTGGTAGGGGAGATGAAATCCCTATGTAGCGTACTGGGTGGCCAAAATATCTAGTAGGTCTATGGACTTGTCTCTAAGATCACCATAATTCACTATGCCACAGGTGATCAGGCTGTGGAATAGTCAATCAATGACGAATCTCAGAAACGGCTCCTAAGTGGCTCTAGTTCAATCAGCTAACAATAGGCACATGTTTCTCGATACTGTACTAGTCACGCACTTCTAAACGGGCGGGGTTCAAATGACCCAAAGAACCATTGTCTCCCCTCAAGTCTACGGGGACTCATAATGAGGTTCGACACGTGTCTCGTCCGCTCTTCAGTGGTGTGTGACCTGCCATCCCGTACCGATTTGTAGTACTAATCTTGACCCACATGACTACTACCGCTGTGGTAGACTCTCAAGCAAGGCTATCAATCAAGATGAGCATACATTGATATCACTGTCTGGTCAGCATGGTCTGTGCTGTCTGAAGTCTCTATCTACATCACTCTCCTGCTGGGGTGAAATCCTCATCAGAAGGTCGGTCTGCAAACATCTACCTGCACTGTAAGCCCTAATTAGTACCATGAAGGTACTTCTATACTCAGGGTAAGGCTCAACCCTATGGTTCAAGGTGAGAACCTAATTGTGCTGGCGAAACACAAGGGAATCACTATCCTTCTAAAGGACACTTCCTCACTAACCTTCTATCTATGCCCAATCCTCTAGTACAAGTCTAACTCCTGTCACTGACGGCCCATCGCTAAATAGGTCAAACTGCGTGTGTGACCATCTACTAACCGTCTGATCTGCGTATGTTGGTTGTGGCCCATGGATGTACTATCATGCAGTCTGAATAATCTGATCATTGTGACCGTCCCATCTGGAGGTCATACTGTCATGTTCCCTGACTCTGTCCATGCGCATCCCTATGAGACTGTCACTAACAGTGCCTGATGGGGTTATCTTGCAATATACATCTGACCCAAGGGTGTCAGGTCAAGACAATGATTGCAAGAGAGCTGTGAAGTCGGATCCTATGCTATCTCATCCAAATAACCTCACTTTTCCTAACTCTTCTCTGTTCTGCTAATTTCCATTGTAGCTATATCTTGTTCCTCAAGTTCTGGCCCTACTAAGCTCTAACTAATCTACTCGGTCGGCGGATGAGCAATACACGGACGGCGGTAGTGCGTCTTCGGTCGGTGGTAGTGCATCTCGGACGGCGGTTGTGCACCTCAGCGGTGGTTGTGTGACTCGGTCAGCGGTTGTGCAACTCGGTCGGCGGTCGTGCAACTCGGTCGGCGGATGTGCGACTCGGTCGGCGATTGTGCACTTGATCGGCGGTTGTGCAACTCGGTCGGTGGTTGTGCACTCGGTCAGCGGTTGTGCACTCGGTCGGCGGTTGTGCAACTCTGTCGGCAACAATTCTACCTAGATACTAAAAATCTGATCTTGATCGTATACATCATAAATCCACTCTACTATCTCTGACATATCTTGGCTGCTAACAACTCGGCTTAGGTTGTCCAGTCATGCGTGTCTGATCCGGAGGGGTTTGGATCATGGTGCTGACACATATGATGGTAAACCTATGCTGAACCCACTCTAATCTCCTGAAATCTAAAATGGCTGCTTTCATCAATGCTGACTGGCCCTCAAATGGTAACCACTGATCTGGTACCTTATCTCTGGTGGAATCCTGTCAAATATCTGATCTCGTAGGCAATGGTGGTCCTAATCTTTTCCTCATCATATCGAGACCTCTGTCTAGCAAAGAGAAGCCAAAACTGTTGCCCGTAGGTCATAAACTAGTGGAAGAGGAGGATGCAGTGAAGTGCCCATTGGACTATCAATCCACCTCACTACTCATCCTCATTCATCACTATCTTCTGGAAGTGGTCCATCTCATGTGCCAACTAACTTGTTAGTATCTCTATACTTCAAGCTCCTTACTGTTACCCCTTTTCTTTTTAACTCATTCCCATCATGTACACCATGTCCCATGGAAACAGGACTAATGTGGTGACATGCAAGACACGAACACCTAGTCAATCATCCAATTCACTTATGCGATGGACAGAACTAGTGGGTCTCTAAGCCCATCATGACAATCTTGTCAGATTCCTGCTCACATCTGCTAACATCCGAATCTGGTATAAGATGAGATCTTATACCCATTATACCTCTGCTAGCACTACAATATTCCCTGCTCACATCTAACTGACAAACAGTCTGATATCACGATAAAAATCCATAGAAATGACCTGCCAGCTCAACTAAGGCCAATTCCACATATTTCTGATCAAGCCCTGAATACACTATTATCCAAACAACTTATGAAGAAAAATCTGCATGTAAAGAAAATAAACAGAAACATACCTGCCAGCTGGACTTGGAGCAGTCTTTGCACACACATCACCTATAAAAGTATCTTACATCTTAATCGACCGAGAGTGGCTCTGATACCAATTCTGTAACACCCCAAATCCGGTCCACGCTCATGAACCAAACCGGCATGTTACATGCCCCGGTTAGGTCGGCTAACCCGAACCCAACTCGTGAGGATCTAATCTCGGCGTCTTAAGATGAAGATATGACTCGTCATGCATGGATGAATGCACAGAATCCTAACATGATACTACATGGATGACATGCAAAGTAATTCATACAACAATACGATTACGATCAAAATCAATAAAAATTATAAAATAAAACGGACAGAGTCTCCCCTAAAAGTGCAATTAGGGTCCACCCTGTCAAAATAATATATACAAGTATATATGCATATATCAACAATTTCATTCACACACAATCTAATATACTGTAAACTCATTCTAGAACTTGGGTCTCAACCCACAATGCTTCCACTGCGCAATCTATTCACATTTCCTTTTCCTGTCATCATGTCTTAGTATTTCATCTCATCATGTCCTCATATTTTAGCATTTAATCACATCACATTAATATAATAACATCATAACAAAATATTAACCACTCTATCGACTGACATGTGTGCAAGCGACATCAGTGCTCCTCCGTCCAAGCTGGCTCCTCCAACTCGTGATTATTACCTACATATAGTATAAAAACACGTCAGTAACAAGTGTTACTGGTCCGGAAAATAAAATAACTATAACAAGCTGGCTATGAGAGCAAACTCTCATATGAAAGAAAACATCATATACTCCTCGTGAACACTCTGAAGGGCACCTACTGAGGAGCCACTGGGCTGCAGACCCGGTAGCATCCCAAACTGACTGATCTGCTGCTGCTGATGCCTCTCTCGACATTTTCTTACTTCATTTTCTGGTCTCAAATCCTAAGCCCTCTCCTTACCTCCATATTTCTCCTGGCCTTGAGCACGAAGGCCGAGTACTCTCAGGCAGTCGCCTTTAGTACCCTTTGAACCACAAGTCCGGACATGCGTTGTACTAAACAGTACCCGTAAACCTCCACGTTCTCCGGGTGTGAGGAACTCAAACGCGGAGTTGTCAGGATCCCTCGGGAATGGAACAGTCTGCTGCACTAATCCAGAGCCCACTTTGACTGTCACGGCATCCGCTCATGGTACGTGCAGTCAGTTTCTCCATCTCTCGTCTCACTGAAAACTCGATAAAATTATATATATAGGCCTAGGAAGGGATTTATATAATAGGCCCGAAGGCAACTTGTGGTGGATCTTGTTTTCGAAATCATCCTTGAGGATCTCATCCTCGAGGGGTTATTAATCCGGAAAACTGTTCGGTTAAATGGCCCAAGTTAAGTGGGATCCGATAAAACGCCACTTAACCCGTCCTGCAAATAATAAAATAAACATACAATAGAAGAGCGTAAAACAGAGACGAGTCCTAAACGGACCTGGTAGAAGCTCCAAGCGTGTCATCGCGCCTAGGCGGCGAGCTCCTACTCCGTACCTACACATCAAAACTAAATACTAATGCCCGCTAACTAAATGATGCATCAAACTCACATGAACATCACACTCACAATACAAACATCATCCATCAACAGTCAAATAATCATAAATGTGAAAATAATTCTAACTCATCCTATTCATACCAATTTTATTATATTTTTCTAAGTTACGTCGTACTCGATTATCATGCTCAAATTTGACTTTACTTCATTAGATCACTTAACCATTCATTCCCTGTTAATCACATCATGCACATCTTTACTTCATTCATAGTCTGGCATTCGGTCATGGGGACTACTCGATTCTAGCATGCTATGCTATGCGAGACCCGGTCGGTGATGATCGGTGGCAAGGCGGCATCGGCCGCGACGAGAGCGACGATGTAGAAGAAAAGGTGGCGCGGCTCGGGTCTTCGACGGGAAGGAAGAAGTGTCGGGGGAGTGGGAAGAAAATAATTGGGTGGCAATATAGTAAATAATACTTGACTGGTCCGGCTCGAGTTAAGAATAACAACTGAAGTTGTATTAAATTCCATAAAAAATCGGGAAAAATCCCATAAAATCAAAAACAAACACCAAAAACATAATAGTGATATGCTCTAGAACTATCAAACCCACCCAAACTGCCCGTAGCGCGTCCTAATGCATGGTAAACAACCTAAGAACTAATTCTACGATCCACTATATATGAAAAGAAAAAACTAGCATACTCTCATATATTCTGATAGCTCATTCTGTTTTGCTATGTTCATGACGTTATCATCATATACTTGGGTACGCATGACCCTCATAGCTCATACACACGACTGGCGTCGGCTCAGTACACGTGTTCTGAAACTGACTCGACTTGAAAATAACGGTCGAACCGACCGGTTCTGAATATAAAACCCTGACTCGAATCGCGGGTTTTACACATCACACCTCAAAGTTTATTGGCCTCTATCCAAAGTCGGCATATGATTTCTGTCGATCATGTCCATCTTTCATCCCTTTCTTGATCAACTCAACTTGTTTGACAGTTTCTTCACTCAGTTTAGGACCAACTAGCACTGGACACCTGAGTGTCCAACCAACATTATATTGAATAATATGGTGCCCCATACGGTGCTACAAATGTTGTTATACCTATAATGGACTGATAATTTTATTATAGACAAATTCCAGCTAAGGGTAAAAAATGACCTTCTATAGGTGCATTGCCAATTTAGTACACAAGGCCTAACTAGCCTTCTAATTTTTTAGTAGTCCTTTCTAATTGATCGTTAGTCCGTAGATGTTCCCATGGCCTCTTGGAGATTCCTTCCACACCCTGATCGTGACCTTGGCATCTCGATTTGATACTATTGAGATAGGAGTACCATGTAAACTCATATATTGTCCATATAGAATTTAACCAACATGTCCATACTCATAGACATCCGGACAGTAAAGAAGTGCACAAATTTTGTTAGTTGGTATATTACCACCCAAATTGTACCATGATTCTTCTTGGTGTTAGGTAGTCCAACGACAAAATCATGGACTTCATTTCTTAACTCCATCATTGCTTGGTACGAAATTTTGACCATC
>JAURVB010004550.1:0-13140 GCA_033002965.1 Piper betle
AGAAAGGATGACAATTTTGGGATGTCAAGAACCAAAGGAGGCTCTCAAACCCACAAAACTTTAGATGTGAGACTTAATTTTGACATATAACAGGTTGCTCATATTGTAAGCCGAGGACTGCTTGAAGATGGCGGACATGGAGCCATGCCGTTACGAGAATGGCTGCGGCGTTAAGCAGATATGCAAAAGCGGGTTCCGCCAGAGAAGCTTCTGGTTGCGCAGTGCATCGTCTGCCGGCGCCAGTCCGAACAGCTCTATGAGCTCCAGGAAAGGAGAGGCGTCGGAGATGAGGCCGCCTACAGCGACACCGAGGCCAACTTCTCGGCTGGGTCAACGGCGCAGCTCAAAGCAGGGGAGAGAAGTTCGTAGTCTCCCGTTCTCCTCTAAACCCCAACGCCGGCCCCGCTCCTCGTAGCAGCTACCATGTCGCCGAGGTTAATAAGCCTTCTTCTCAACTCGTGGCGTCGGCCCCCAACATGGTCATTCCGACGAGGAAGGTTATTAGCAGGAGCGTCCCCACCTTATACGGGGAGCTGGAAGCCATCCTGCCGGAGCCGCGCGCTAGAGGCAACATGGTTCGAGCCTCCTCCAGCAACATGATGGTGTTCGGCCACCTGGGCAACATCCGGCAACCGGTATCAACAAATGGGCAGTTGCCGGCGGTGGCCGAGGAGAATTCGAAGGCGGTGAGTAGCACCGGCGGCGGTGCCAAGCAGGGAGGCGTAATGGGGAATGTGTTGAGAAAGGAGGGGGCAGCCCGAGGTGAATTTGTTTAGAGTTCTATCGAGGAGGTTGGAGCCGGCGGAGCTCAAGTAGCTGGGGAACGAGGAGTTCAAGAAGGGCAAGTACAACGAGGCGTTGGCCTATTACGATCTCGCCATCTCCATGGACCCGAGCAAAGGTGCGTACAGGAGCAACCGGAGCGCCGCCTTGGCTGGCTTGGGACGGCTGCTGGAGGCGGTGGAGGATTGCAAGGGAGGCTGTGAAGATGGAACCTGGATATCACAGGGCTCACCATCGGTTGGTCACTCTTTATCTCAGGTAGGGGAAGCAATTCTCGAGCTATTATTTGGGCGTAGTTGCATGCTGCTTGTAATTGGTGAAGAAATTATAAAAATCAGCCTAGGCTAGGAGACGCAGACAAGGAGTTAAACCATTACAAACGTTCGGGAAAAGAAAACAATCCTAAAGAGATGGCGAAAGCACAGGCCCTCGGAAACCAGCTTGTCCGTTTGAGCGAAAGCTCGGAAGCTCAGAGATTGAAAGACGGTGCTGAAGGAGGCCAGAAACGCCGTCTCCTCCGGCGCAGACTCCGCACCGCAGGTATTTGCTAATTCCACCTCACGGTCATGTGCTAGATAGATTTACGTGTATGTCTACGTTGATCCGGTGTATGCCCAAACTCTAATCTGGGCCGTCTTTATATTCAGACGGCCCAGATTTGATGGTGCAATTCCCCGCCATTGGCCGTCTTCGCGCTGCCAGCCGACTCTTCCCTCGCCACCTCCTCCAAATGGGTCATCCCCGGTTCCCCACCGGCTTCGTCTCTGCTGACGCCAAGAACCCGCTCCAGGTGTTCGTTTCCGCCCCAAGTCACCTTCGGCCCCAAAAGTTTGCGCCTTTTCTGCTTTTCTAGGGCCAAGTTCCTGATGATGATGTGTTTGCCACTTTAAAGTTTAATTGCTTAGAATACTTGTGTTTGCCACTTTAAAGTTTAATTGCTTAGAATACTTATCTGAAGTGCGTTGGCTTTTGCTTTTATCTGTAATTGGAAAAGCATTTGCTCTAGCTACCATAATTATTTTTGGGGTGCCACTTTGGCCTTCGTAATTAATTGCGTCTAAGTTAGAGCTGCAAGAGGTAAGGTGAATAAATTCTTTTTGAAGTTTGGCACAGAGCTTGGTTTAGATCAGCTTAACAATCATTATAGCATGATAAATGCAAATGGGAATTTCTTAAAACTTTTTTGTACATTTCACGTAATTGGTTATCCAGTTCCAAGCTGGGATTTTACTAATTGTACAAATTTGAGTATTCAATCAACCTCATATAATATTGTCACCGTACCATTCCCATAAAGTTGTTTACTTCTTATGCTTGTTTCTATTTCATCAAAAAAATTATCTGAATATGTTTTGCTATGAAAACCATCCTACAAACTTTTAGCATCAAGACTGCAGCATTTGAAAGTAATCAATTGCCTAGTGGTTTCTTATCCTCTCACCCCAGCTTAACTAAGATAAGGCATAAATGCTGATCGTGGTTCATGGTGGTGATTATGCATATATGATGACAACAAGATGGTCGACCACATATAGTGTGTTTTGTGTCCATATCACCTTGTCAATGGTATTTATCTCTCGTAGACATTATGTTTCCTGTATTCTTTGTCTATGATATCTCGAAGTATATCAGCAAGCTATGATACTCACCTGCTCTATTTGCAGCTTTCTGCTGGCTAGTTTTTCTGTCTTGCTTCTGGGATCTCTTTCTTTAGATGATTCATGATAGGTTGAAGCTGAAGTTGATCTGGGTGTCAGATCGAATGATGTTTGAAGTATCAAATAATGGATTTGCCAGTGTTGTGAAACTAAAAAAGAAAGTGCATTCAATGCAGGTGGATAACACGATCAAAAAAAATGGCGACCGGAAGGGGTTGAGGAGACGAAAGAGAAGCCTATATTGAAGGAGCTCTCAAAAACACTCAGCTTGGAAACCAAGCAGTGACGACCAAGTGATTGCTTCACTTGCCACCAATCCTCGAGGGCTAAAGCCTCAGACCATGAAAACAGCTTTGCCTGCAACTATAAACCGCGCAGCACGATTCCGTGCGGTCTAATATGTTACGAATGCAAAATTCAAAACATTGGAAAAAATATGTATTTTTTAAATAACAAGAAATTCGATGCATCTGACTTTCAGAAGTTGATATAAAGATTTCACGGCACTGCTTCAATAAACCAATTTCACATAACATCTTGGGACAAAAAAGATTAAATTTTTTCCGAACATTCATGGGTGGAAGTTTTATCTTTGCAAAAATGAGTACCGCCAAGCCTTAGATAAAAAGTGAAGAAAACAGGCTAGTATATTGTTGCACTACGAGACGTAACACTATCACTACAGGCAAAAGAATCCACATCAGAAATCCAACCTATCTTTGTAGCAAATCCTATCCTTGTTGCTTACACTTCAATCTGGTGAAAAGTTGACAGCCTATGTTTTGTCCAGCTAAAATAATAAACCCATTTGATAATAATACTGGGTGGTTGCCTCTGTCACTGGATCTTACAGCTCCTTTTCCTTTACTTAAGCTTTTTGGAAAGTAAGCATGCATTCACCAAACATCTCTGGATCAGCATTTGAGAATATTTTCCTTACATTAAACGTCAGACTTTGAACAGCCTGATTCCAATGACTACAAATATTATTTTCCAAAGATGAACAATCAGGTTTCTTACGTGATCATTATTCCATAAGAACAATGCACGCTCAGCCACCTGGACACAACACAAAAAGTAAACCATTCAACTAAATTTCAATTCCCAAGCTAGTCATTCTAAAGAAAATAATTGAGATGACGATGCAGAACCGTAAATGTAAGTTGCGAAAAGAGTGAAAATAAATCGCTTTGCAGTTTACACACACAAAGGAGAAGAAAGAATCCTTTCACTAAGATGGAGATGAGATAGAATTGAACAAGTAAAAGAAAATGCAGTTTTTCGTGGGGGAGGGAGGGGGGAGATTTGGACATCTTCCAAAGATGGGTCTTTTCAATTTTGGAGAGATCCCATATCAATATCACAAATTTTCCAAGATTGACAAGAATACTGATTAAGATTTCTAGCTCATCTACTATAATCTCCTAAAACCACTTCGATTCTACAATCCCAAACTAAAATAAGCAAACAACATGGAACGTACCAAAACGAAGGAAATACTTGTTTTGGTTGTTCCCTCTGTATCACCTTGAAACACTTCCAACGTAGATAAGTTTATATTTTTAATATCTTTTTCACTATTATCCTCAATAATTTCTTCCACAGAGGCTTGTGAGTTGATCCTTGGCTCACTAACTCAAATTATCCTTGGCAAAAGAATGCAAGGGGTTAAAAGAAGCTGTAGAGGGAGATCCAACAAAAAACATTAAGCCAAACCAAGGCTTTGATGATGGTTGCAGTGGCTTCTCCTTCTTTGGTTCCTACAACATTTGAAAAAGGTATGTTGCTTATAATCAATACACATACAATCACAGACAACAAAAATAAACCCATCTTGATAAGATAAGCTCTACTCCATTGTCGGGAAATATACTATCCAGCAAAAAACAAGCCAGAAAATATTTCCCCATGAATAGGAGACACCCAAGATAAAAATGGATGGAAACTTTCCTCCCAATTTAGAGAAAAGAAAACCAACCTACTCGATCAACTTTAATTAAAAATTCTCTTACAATTAAGTATCAAAATAAAATTTGAGAAAACTCTTCCTAACCTAAACCAGATAAATAACAAAATCTGAAAGATACAATTCTTGAGAAATTGAGAAAAATATAATACACCTTAAATGAAAATATAGATCAATCTCACACACTGGATTACGACCCTACTTCAACGAAATGACGAAAAACTTTCCAAGCTCTCCCCTTGTGGTGGAAACCGCTCCCCGTTATGCGTGGAAAAACTCCACCCAATACATGTGAAAAGTTCTACCAAAGTGTGAAAAACTTACGCCGATAAAAGTGAAGCTCTCGCAAATGTGAACTCCACCCCAAGGTAACATTATTCCCGAATTACAATCCACAGACACAAGGTTGAAAAAAAAGAAATAATTTCACTACTGCCAATAGTAACCATGTTTGGATCTGTTGTCCCTCAAATCTCCCTAGAAGTGTAATCCCTGAAGTCTTCACTAAAGGAGATGCTCCCGGGACTTATCGAAGGAAGCGCACTGAACACTGCCTCTAATCGCATATTTATAGACGAGATATGAATACAACTAGAAATAAAGAATCAACTTGCAAGCTACTTCTTGAGCATTGGAATCCTCACTAATGAGTCTCTTCACGTATTCATGAGTCTCATCGAATTCGATCGTACCTCTTGGTTTATCTTCATGTGCTTTACGACTTTCAATGTGACTGAACGCTTTCTCATGGGAGGGAATATCTCAACATCCGTAACATGCTAAAAAATTTCAAAAATATACAAATGTAGCTTTCAATCAATACAAACCAAGATTCAATCACATAAACACAAACAAATATAATATTTAAGTACTTCTAAAATAACCTGTGATTAAAAAACTAAGATTTAAATCGAATCCAAGCCTACAAATTTTAACATTTGAAAAAAAATAGTCAGTACTTGGCGGTGGCGGGCCAACGAGGGTTGGAGGCGGCGGCTGGGGCAGCAAGGGGTGGCCACCCAACAAGGTGTAAACAGTTAGAGGCGGCCCAAGATGACGAAGGGTTGCAAAGGGAAGGGGTGGATGCGATGGTGGCGAGAGACCGGTATGCGGCGGCAGGGCAACGAGGGTTGGAGGCGGCAGCATAAACAGTTGGAGGGGCCCCAAGATGACGGAGGGCTGGGGAGGGAGCACGATGGCGGGGGGGGGCTCATGAAATTGAGTGTTCAGCGAGGATCTCATCATCTTATACATATTAATCTGCACTGCCGATGGGCATGTAAACGGACACTCCACGTTAATACGTGGCGCAGAAAGTTTCTCTGCCGATGGCTGAGAAAGCTTTTGCCTTCAAATAATGGTGCTGCACAGGGTTTTGCGTTGCAAGCAGAGGCTCTTCTGAAGCTCGACCGTCACGAGGAAGCCGATGCCACCTTCGCTTCCGGACCCAACTTCGATCTAGACGTCCTAACCAAGCTCTTCGCCGCCTCCACCAGCGCGTACTACTTCCTCGCCGCAGATCAGGTCGACTTGGCCTCGGGCAGGTTTGTTCTCACGACTCTCCTCTACAGCGCATCAAAAAGCTGGCGGCGCACGCCTTTGGCGCGGAAAATTTCTGACGACCGAGTTGGTAAATTGTGACAAAAGTGTGTCCGAGGAGGGCCGTGGCGGCGGCGCGGCGGGCGGCGCAGGGACTGAACCGGGAAGCAAGGACGTCGGGATGGCGGCGAGGCGGGCGAGGGGCGGTGGCAGTGGCGGTGACGAGGAGCAGGGGAACGAACTGTTAAAGGCGGGCAAGTACGGGGAGGCCAGCGCTGCCTACGGGGATGGGCTGGAGCAGGAGCAGCACAACGCGGTGCTGCTCTGCAACAGGGCCGCCTGCAAGTCCAAGCTCGGCCAGTGGGAGAAGGCCGTCGAGGACTGCACTGCTGCCTAGCCGTCCGCCCTTCCTACACCAAGGCCGCAGCCGCGGCCCTGACTGCAACGCCAAGGTGGTGCACCGTCATGATCTCCCTCCCTTTATCTTATCTTATATATATGCCCTAGTCCACCCCGAGATATTCCTTCCCATGAGAAAGCGTTCAGTTACATTAAAAGTCAGTGAAGACATAAAGTAGTGTTTGGAGGTATGTGTCGGTGTGTGTTCTCCCTTTGAGGAAGTTCCTTGGAGTGTTCTCCTTTAGGGTTGAGAGATTACTGATCTAGACAAAGTTCACTATTGGTAGTGCATTTGGGAGAGAAAGTGAAATTGTTTGTTGTGAGGTGAAGATATGACTTCGGGTTCTTCGACAAGATCAATAGTGGTTAATTTCTTTTCTTTCTCTACCTTTGTCTATGGATTGTAATTGAGAGTAGTGTTACTCTTTTGGGTGGAGTTTTCCTATATTTAGGTAGAGTTTCTACTTTTATTGGGGTGAAGGTTTTCACACTTTGGTAGAATTTTCTACATGTATTGGGTGGAGTTTTTCCACATATAACAGGGGAATGGTTTCACTCACAAGGGGAGAGTTTGGAGAAGTTTTTCATCATCTCAAGTTGAGTAGGGTCGTAATCCAGGGTGTGTGATTGATCTATTTTTTCATTTGAGTAAGTTTTTCAATTTCTCAGAATTATATCTTTCAGATCTTGTTATTGATCTGATTTAGATTAGGAGAGTTTTCTCAAATTTTATTTCGATACTTGATTGTTAGAGATTTCTTAATCAAAGTTGATTGAGTAGGTTGGTTTTCTTTTCTTTAAATTGGGAGGAAAGTTTCCATCCATTTTTATTTTGGGTGTCTCCTATTAATTTCATCTAGTAGGGGAAATATTTTCTTGCTTGTTTTCAGCTGGAGTGTATATTTCCCAACACACCATCCCCCTATTGCCATCACAAACATCCGATAATACCGACAATGATTGGATCTTTTTCTCTTTGGTATGCCTACGTAGTTAGAGAAGTGGGAGGGGCCGTGGAAGACTACGAGATGCTCTCGGAGGAGACGTCGGCGACGAGGACATCTATGATGGGAGTTGTTTTTGTGCTGATGATCAGGTGGCAATTGATGAGCAGCCGTCCTTGGCAAAATCGGAGGGCGTCTCCTTTGTGCCTTGCTTCAATATATACAAGGGAGGGTGTAAGGTTAAATACATCGACGGCCACAACCCAGCCTTGTTAGAGAGCTCCCATCAAAACCTCAAGCAGCTGAGATGATACGCAGGTAGAGGGACTTGCACACACAATATTAAGGGACTGTGTTCTCTCAATATGATCTCTACATGCTGCCATACCTTTGGGTTATAAGTTGATACATATATTCTATGGTCATGGCAGTATTTTAAGATATTGATACGTCATTTATGCGAGAGAATGGGATGTCATTTGTGCACTGTTTGGCGGTGATTTTGTAAATTATTTACCGATGCGTATATAAATATATGTATTTCAACTCTTGAACATGTCTTCCAGCCATCTAATCTGGAGGGAGTATGCAAACAATTGAATAAATATATCAATGTTTTTTTTTTTTTTGTTCTGTTCCATACTTGCAACAATGAGTTTGCTCACCATCTTCCATAATTTTGCCTTGGACCAATTAGGGGTATCCAACAGCATACATTTACATCACCATTTAAGTTCTCAAATGCTTATGTCTTGGATATCCACGCATGAAAACTAATTTCTAGCCGTAAATAAGCAGCCAATAGTTTATACCTCTGGTAAATTCGATTTTATTTCAGTAAGTAATACGATAGAAATATGGGTTGAAAGATGAAAAGAATCAATTATGACCATTTTTTTAAATTAATAGTCACGTAATTTTAATGGATAGTTAAATCTCCTTTGATCTAGTAGTAGATTATCCAAGCCGATGTTAAACACTCTTAAAATAATCTATTTACACATAACTTTTGTATAGGTGTTACTAAAATTATTATAAAATCCTATCCCTTCTTATTATTTTAATTATATGTTTTCACTATTTGGGTTATTATATTAATAAATGTCTGAATAAATCAATTACTTATATAAATAAGGACAAGAATATAAATTACTTGCTTGATTTCAATTCAGAGTATATATATTATTATATGGATCCAAAACAAGTTTTACGAATGGTAATACGCACAATAATTAGGGTTAAAGGATACACCTTATTTGTAAAACCAGCTTCGGGTTAGGATTTTACCAACTTGTAGTTTTTTTCCAATTTGGGCCAGTCTTGAGTCTGGCTCAAACGAGTTCGAGCCAACACAGCTTTTAGACTATAAGTAGATAGCCTAGATGGCTATATGAGCATGTTATAGTGGTTGAATATGTTTGACATGCAGTTAATAACTTCAATTAGGCTACATGGGAGCGTAAGTTATCTGTCTATATATGACTGGAGGTGTACAAATGATTTTTATGAGTTAGCCAAGGTTATGGGCCTAAATTTAGGTCGTTGTAGTGTTTAGTATCCTTTTGAAAATTTTAAGGTATTTCATTTGCATGCATCATAGGGATTTTAGATCACCAAATTGTACCCTTGTAGGCCCAGTTTGATTGAGTCGTAGGTTTTTACTCGATTGAGTTGAAGGTTTGATGCACATTTAGTCTTTTTGCCTCAATTTCTGCATATAGAGTCACTTTTACGACTCGAGTAAGTTTTGACCTGGATGATCTCAATCCAAGCATTTTGTCTATACATATTGAATATACTTATAGGTGGGCCCCACTAAACCACAAATTGTCAGACATTTTGATCATGCCACATGACAAGACTGAACTGTCCACAATCAGCCCTATCTTCACCCACTTATTTTTTAGAGATCTTTGTTGATTTTTGGAGCTTTTACACCTATAACACCGTTGCTACTTCGACTCGCTGCCGGTGAGTTTCCGGCTCGCCCTCAACCACTAGACTAGCACCCCAGGACTGCATTGCCACAGGCTTTCTATCTGTACCTCTCACAACCATTGGCATCGTTGCACACGTCTCGGCGAGGAGTTTTTGCACCCTGTTTCCATCACTGTCGTCACCATTTTAGGCCGTTTTCTGGTGTCAACGAGTCACTTCCGGCTGATCCAACCACCCAGACATATTACCTTTGTCAAGATCTTCATTTTGAGACCATCCATATCCACCGTTGTGGCTGCGATAGCCACCTGCGATGCCGCCACACTTGACGATGATTTTGCCCCTTTTCCAACCAACCGATGGCCAAACCTTGCCAATCGTCACCACCAAGATCTTCCCCGTCTTCCCCTTTATTGATCCCAATTAGTGGCAGCTGATAACTCTCTAAAAGAGTTATTATTCTTTTCATTTTATATTGAGTTTTTGTCATGTTTCGAGTGATTTTTATTTCAATTTTATTAGTTTAAAAGTTTATTAGATATTATTAATAATGCAAGAAATTATTGTAATTTTGGTATAAAAAATGCCAATTAATGTTGTTCGAGCAGGGTATAAGAGTTAGAAGTCCATCCGAAATGAATTTGGGGTGAAATCAGACCAAAAACCGTAACCTAGAAACGGTAACCGAGAGTGTTGGCCATAGAAAAATTGATTTTTGTGATATTTTTGGAGATCCTAGTGGACCCCACTTAAAATATTTTGGTGAAGTCCTAGCGGTACTAAGAATACCGGTATTTGGAGTGAGCAATTTACTGAAAGCACTAAGGGAAGGTTTTGGGTGGCCGAGCGAAGGTTAGGGTTGAATCAAGAGGGTGAGACACCGTGACCATGATACGCTGAAGGATGGGTTTGCTGATGTGTCGACATGGATGAAGAAGATTTGGATAAGGATTTGAATCTTATCCTTAGCCAAACGTCGGGAGGTTTGAATTGCTACTAACTCTGAAGGATAAGGCTTGAATGTACTTAGAGATAAGCATGCCTTGTCATTGAAGATGAGAGTTTTACATCCATGATGACAAGGATGTATGATGTTGGCAGATAAAGATGCTGACGTTTTAGGTTGTTGAAGACGTGCAGAGGTTGAAACTTTAGAGTTGCAAATAAACACGAAGAAGTTCTATATAAGGGGATGTCCTCTTGTGAAGGAAAAAAGAAGAACAACATTAGATGGCGGAGCGACAGCACGAAAGACGAGAAGGAATGATGAAGAAGTTGGATTAGAAAAAAAGATGCTTTCTCAAGAAAAAAGAGTTTTTCTTATTTTGATTTAGTTTTCTTTATAATTAAATGATGTCTTTCATATCACATATTTTTTCTTGAGTTTACTCGAATATTTTGTAGAGTAAATTCTTTTCTAGGATTTTCAATGACACCTAGTGCATTGATTAATAAAGGTTATTAATTTTTATCTATGTGATTGTGATGTTGGATCATCTATTTTATTTTGATCTTAATGCTATTATTAGTCTTGCCATCTATTGTTAGATCTAGAGATTCGATCTTGTCTAGAGATAGAAAGATTAAATTTATTATTAAATAAATTAACATTTGTTCATCTATGTTGGGTGATTCACATATCAGATAGAGATATATTAATATGCTTTAGATAACTGTTAAGGGTAAAACTTAAAGTATCATTTTGCATACACAATTTTATAGATATATAAGAGTTTGGTGCGAGTGATAAGTTTATGATGAATTGAGAGATGTCATAAATAAATAATTCCCGTTGTTAATGATCCAAATGTACAATTCATAGGTAAAAGTTATAACTTTAATCATATAGAGTACTAGGTGAAATTGAAAATCTTAAGTTTGTCATCTTGAAGTTAATATCTTATTTAAATATTGCGTGTTAGTTTAATTTAATCTTAATTCATAATTAAATCACTCTTTGAATTTTCTTTTATTTAAGTATAATTAATTAAATTAGTTTTGCTAATTGAGAATTTCTACTGCTAATTCCTCGTGGAACGATAGTTTTGGTCACCATTTCGAGCCATTTTCCGATGTTGCGAGTCACCTCCGGCCAATCCAACCACCCAAACATATTACCTTTGTCAAGATCTTCATTTTGAGACCATCCATGTCCACCGCTGTGGCTATAATAGCCACCAGCGATGCCGCTGCACCTAACGATGATTTCACCCCTTTTGACCAACCGATGGCCAGACCTTGCCAATCGTCACCATCAGCATCTTCCCTATCCTCCCCTCTATCGATCCCAACCAGCGGCAGCCTCTACCATGCCGCCGTCAGCATTTTCCAGTGACAGGTGCTACCCTGCCTAGTTGGATCCTTTCACCTGCATCACGTCCGCCGCCTCGCACTCGCGTTGCCTACCCAACCTTGTTCACTTGCCTAGCAATCCCATGGTCATGCTCGAGCTCGTGACTGTGTCCAACTACCTGGCCTAGCACTATTGCTTGATTCGACAAAAGTGCATTTGGCTCAACTCAGCCAATTCGCCCGAGTTAACTTGGTTCAATCCAATTTAGTTCATTTCATCCCATTTTCGACCGTTTTTCAATCAATTTCGCTAATTCAAGAACCGCTACATTAGTTTAGATATATATATTCACATTATTTTGTATATTTTGATGTTATGAGTGTTTTTAACTATTTATTTATTTATTTATTATTGTTTATTTCTTTTTATTTATATGTTTTCGTTTATGATGAATGTTTATATGATTGTTATTATTATTAGTGATATATTTATTTATTAATATCAATCTTATTCATGTTTACTAAATTTTATTTATTTATTTATCTATTTATTCGTTGCATGTATGTTATTATTTATTTATATTTAGTTATGCATTTCATATTAGATAACTATGATATTATTATTATTATTCATGATTAACTAATATTAACAAATTATTTATTAATTAATTTATTAAATAATTTTGTATTTATTTATTTATATATTTATTAATACGAGTATATGTGATATTTACTCGTGTATAGCCATGTATTTATATAATATAATGATATTATTATTATTTTATGATTAGAGTGTTATTATTGTCATGTATTTATTATTAAACTATTTATTCATGAGTGTATTTATTTATTTATTGTTTGTTTATTAGTTATTTTCTTTATTATATCTTGATTTGTGTGTAGTATATTAGTTATAGGTTTGTTTAAGAGTCTTTTTATTATGATGTACTGATGATCTAAGTACACACTACAAGTATGTATCATATAGAGATATTAGTATTGTACTTAACAATGGGTTTCGATGTAGGTTTTAGAGTCTGAGCTTGCCATAAATGAAACACAGCGTATGGAGCTTAGATCAAAGGTCTGTTAGGACTCTTGTTAGTTTTTATTGTTATAGTCTATTGTTGATTTGATTTCCAAAACGTAGGACGTATTAAGTAGTTGTTTTATCGGGCCTACTTAATAGGGGTCATTTAGACGCATTTTACTTCCATGATTAATATCCCTTGAGGATAAGAACCCTTGAGTCTAATGTCGAAAATAAGATCCACCACAAGTTGCCTTCGGGCCTATTATGTAAATCCCTTCCCAGGCCTATATATGGTTTTTCTCAAGTTTTCCAGTAAGATATGAAACAAGGAAAAATCGACAACTGCACTACACGAGCGGGTGAGTGTTAGTCAAAGCGGGCTCTGGATTTGGTGAGTGTCTCTTCATTCCCGAGGGATCTTGACAACTCTACCTTTGAGTTTCTCAAACACGGAGAAGCGTGGAGGTTTACTGGTAATGCAATATAGCTCATGTTTAGACTTGTAGTTTCAAAGGGTATTGAAAGCGCATGTCTAAGAATACTCGACCTCTGTGCTTAGGGCTAAGAGTAATATAAGCAATACCTTAT